>JABASD010000476.1:0-73680 GCA_019776165.1 Pogonognathellus flavescens
CGATTATAGAGAATGTCACAAATGAAGGTTCAATGTTCTTTCTTACATGAAAAGATTACAGAATACATTATGCATATGTTTTACGAACATCATCATCAAAATACGGCACATGTGTGTCTCACAGAAAAGAAATAGAAATCAAGAGTAATGAAAAGTTGGCACTTGTTTCTTGTTTCTGGTGTCTTATTTTTATGTTAATTCGTGTTTATTTTAAATTCGCTAATGAGGCTATGTCATGTCCTTGCCACATTTCCTTTTCTTTATTTGTAGTGTAGTCATAAATTCTATTCACGTTTCCACTGTACATCTTTAACTCTGATTTACACATTAAAAGTAAAACAAATGTCATTGTCATTTCATGCAAACTATTATTTGATACGAATGGATATCATTTCATTGTACGATGCGGTAGATATTCCCTGTATTAAATTCAGATCTAATCACCCATTCTTTGTTCAGAAACACTCAAATGGGCAGGGAGTGACAACTGGAAGAAATCGCGGATGATAGACACATCTGACACATGTCATGAAGGTCTTCGTGTCATGATTCATAGTATCACCATGCATGAAATTAAGGCGAGTACAGTTTAGTCAAACAACTTTTGCTTTCCTCGTTCTAGTTTTTGCGTGTCTCGGACTGAAAATGATCAGAAGAGATGACCACTTATGAACTTATGAAGACGCCATTGCAATACTAATCTGCACAATCTTTATCTGGTGCAATGCATCACGTTAAACGACAGCGAAAGCGTCTTTTGTGATTATACGGTACATTTGAAAAAATCTAAATAACTATAATTTCATCTTTTGTTTTTAAGAAAGATCAAATTGTCCTTACTGATATAATAATATTATTGTTATCTCTATCACAGAAGGAGTGAATTGGAAAGCCCAATTGCAAAGACGTCACTTATTAAACGGAACTTGGCGAAAGTCAAATGTAAATATAGAATAATTTGTTATTTAAAATGAGAATAGTCACGTACTTGTAGAATTGCATTAGGTGGTAGCACTATTCATTGCTTGGCAAATAGAGTTTCATTCTAATTGTCAAATCGTGCTTACGGAATGTGAGAAAAAGTATGAATGATTAACTCCAAGAAGCCGGAAGCTAAAAGCAGTTTCTAGTGAACAATTCTTTATATTCTACAGTAAATAATTCTGTTGAACATCTGAAGAATCTTCTGAGAACTTGTGATTGTGATGCCAATAATAAACGCTAATTCAGTCAAATGATTTTTTGTTGGCGTTTTATGTATTCAATGAGAAAGTAGGAAATAGTTATTCTGTTAAGTCACATAGCTCGGTAGTATAGCTGGTAACAAAGTAAAGGAATGGATAAAGGGAACAAATGAGAAATGACTCATTTAACTCTGTCATTAGTAATATTACATTACTAATTGCAGGTAACACGCTAAGTTCAACAAAATAGAAATTATGCAGTTTACACAACAACTCAATGCTATTATTTGTAGTATTTGACTTTCTGTTTCATTTCTAGTAATGATTTAAAGCTCTCGGCAGATGTAATGACAATAGATTACGGCAAGTGTTTGTTTGTCTACTCTGTAATACTTGCTTAAATCACTTGGAAACTTAACCTGTTGTTGTAGGTATTTACATGTCTCATCATCTTTAAAAACAGCTTGAGACTACAATCATACGGCTGCCAGTGTATGTGAGAGTTTTGGTAAATAAAAATTATAATTCCTCAGTATCATGCAAACTGTCGCTCTCAATCTCATAATATATTATAGGACTTAAACAAAAAATTAAACAAAGGAAATGAATGTTTTGGTCAATGACTTGCACTTGTCCATAATAAGAAATGAAACAGCATATTAATTTATGTATAAAATAGTCACCTTAAGACCTAAAGTGTTAAGTTTGATAAAATTTCGATGTTTACAAAACGATTAAATCTACATACCTGAAATAGATAAAGGATAGGAAATAAAGCAATGCGATCTCCATTGAGTTATTATCATTTCTTGATGGGATGACTGTGTCGTTCTGTTTGTTGGACTTTCCACGACTATTCTGTGAAGATATTATATCTATTTGTACAGCACAGATTGTGTTCTTGTCTAGAAGTTGGTAATAGTGTATCATCTAGCATTTAGTTGCAATGTATTAGTAGCATAACGTGTCTCGTACGTTTGTATGTGATATGACGGTATATATGCAAAGCAAAGTGTTGTTGTTCTTTGGCTGATGTGATGTGATATTATATGATGTGGATTTGATGTGAGCTGTTCAAGGTATTCCGTTCTTAAGTTTGCACTTGTTTGGGTCAGTGAAAGTTTTTGCGAAGGAGTCTGTAATATTGGAGTATGTATAAACCACTATTGCTTCTATACAGCTACAACTGCATCTGTGCTACCTCCGCCTTGTAAACTATAATACGGTAACGACGGACTATGGCTATATGCGCCACACAATATGCACAACAGCCTCGCCTTCTACATTCTCATTCATTCCTCAGAGGTTCGAGCTTTTAAGTTATTAATGGTCATCCATGGCCATGACATTCGTTTGTGCGGCAGCCACCAAGTAGGAACAACCAACAGGAATACTCTCATTTATCGCATTAATTGAATTATAAAAATTCCTTTTAATGTTCTGATTGATTTTAATAAATCAACAGAGTGTGTTGATTCTAGCATTATTTACACTTGTGCCACGGATATATTCATATTCACTCACATTTTTAAGTTTGTGCAGTAACGACGTGTTTACCATCCTTCACTAAAAGCATGAATTGAGAAGTCTCTGTGTGTGTGCCACAAAGAAATAATTTGTGATCATAAATCTGTTGTTAAGTGTTTGTATTCAAATTCCGGCATCAGGATGAATTTGAAGAAAATTCTGTGTGTGTCGTTTCTAGTCTTAGTGATTAGCACCTACCAAACTGACAGTGGCATTATATTCGGCCTCATGCTAAAGCTGCTCATGTTAAAAGGTGCATTATTTATGAGCATGCCGATAGCAATTGGAGCTTTCATGATGGGACAAGGCATGGGCTTCTTTGCTGGTAACATGATGGGTGGTTACATGATGCTCCGTGCTGCAAACCGTTATCATACAAAAGAAAAGAACAAGTGGTTGTCTTATATGGGACATTCGCCTCATCACATAAAATATTATGGAATCGGAGAGTCCCCTCATTACCACAAAGGCTTAAATTCTGCCAAGACGGTGTTTAAAGCAATTAACCATCTGAACAATGCAAAACTTCATGCGCTGAATAAAGCCAAAGCTGCTGTGCACGGCATAAAGAGTGCAGTACATGGTTCTGCGAAAGGACACTACGGGTTTGAAGTTAATTCGGGAAAAGGTGGTGGTTACGGAGGTGGAAATGGATATTCTAAAGGTAACGGGGGTTATACAATTCCCTCCCAGACGTACGGACCTCCGAAGGGATACGGTCATAGTCATAGTAGCAGTCATGGCTTCGATCCAACGTATTCTGGTTGGAGCAAGGGACAACAATATTCCTACACGTCGCAAGAAACAAAAGGAAAACCGTTTGGGGGATATGGGGGAAGTAGCGTCAGCAACAGCTATTACGCCTCACCGGGTGATTTAGACTACCAGAGTCATGGAAGTCTTTCCCATGGTAGTGGAGGTGGATATGATTTTTCCTCAGGTTCATACGACACGAACAGTGAGTACAGTTCTAATTCTCCCGTGAGCACCCAATGGAATTCACCTGATAGCACTTTTTACACTTCTGCTTATGCAGGTCCTGGTCAAGAGTACACAGGTAGTTTTTGCAATGCCTTTTATGAGATTATAATGCTTGTATACTATTTATATTTTTTGTTGTTTCTGCTAATTGGTTGTTTTTGTCCGTCTTCGGGTTTGTTTTGCTACTTCATTTGTCGGTCTACTATACTATGTAGTACGTTAAACTTTTTAGAATTTATTGCCAATGTAGATTTGGTTTGTTTCACGCAGATTACGAATATTATCTCACTTTTTAATTTTTCGCATGAAATTCTCAACTAATTTATTTGACGCTTCTGTTTGGTATGTTTCTCGTTTGTAATGATATTAGTTGGAGCAGTACCTACTACAGTGTTACATGGCAAATTATTACATTATTTGCGCATAGCTTTTCTAATGGTCAAACGGTGTAACGTGATTTAATGCGATTAGTTTGTGTGCAACGTAATAATAACTAGGTATAGTATTATGTATTGGCCTTTTTGTATGGAATGTGTGCACCAAGAAAACCACTGGCCACTATGTGTACACAGTTTCATTTATAGAGCCAAGTAAACATCATTTCTGTGGAGTAGTAACTATATGTAGTAGTTAATACTTATAAGTAGTAAGCACTAAGCACAGTAGTAGCTTCAATAGTACATTATTACCTACATTAGCCATAATAATATCGTCTTAATAGTTTTTATATTGAGCCTGTAGTGAGCTTTCAAAAAATTGCACGTGTTCAATAAATCCCATAAAAACTCTAATAACTACAGATAGCATGTACGTAAATTATTAGCTGTTACGATAGTTTAGTATTAGTTATGTTATATACAGGGGTGTGTGTTTTATTATGTGTTTCTTCTTATACTGTCAACAAAGCTGCACGTTTTTATTTCGATATGTGATGTACTTCTTACATATAAAGTTTTGATTCAGCTCCGTTATGCCCCAGAAAGTTGTAATTATTGCATAGTCGATACGGATGCTAAAGCAAGCCTTGTTTTAGTTGTGGCTGTGTTTGATAAAAGCATCAACATGAGATGAATATTACGATACGTAAGTGCTGCAGAGCACACCTATGAAGAGTGATAATAATTTACAAGATGTGCGCTGAGTGTTTCTGATCTGTGGCACTGTAATACAAGTTGGAAGATTAGAAAGAGAAGAAAACTACCAACGATTAAATGAGAAAATTAATTATTATGTTTATACTCTGACCTTAAATCTGCCATTGTTAATCAAATTTATTTGAGTTTCTACACACTCTCAGGCGTTTGTGCTGCACGCAATATTTATGGTGCGATAAAGAGATACAAGATACAATACACAGAAAGCAAAAATGTGTATGCAAATTATACACAGCGAGTTGACAAGAACAACACTAAACTGATTATACATATCATTATAGTGCAATGCCAAGAATCTGATGTGCCATCCTTTTAATTATCAAGTTTGTCACTAAAGAAGGGATATTTAATTTCATAAGCATTTCTTATTATGTCAAAGGCAAAAGTTTTTTACCATCGATTCACTCATGTACTCATGTTCTTTAATCTTCAAGTAATATAACAGAGCACCTAAATAGTGAGTGAGAGTGAGCAACAAAATGATGCTGCACATACTTGAGACATTTAGCTTTACGAATTTACTCAATCATTTAAAACTGAAATGGAAATAATTATCAATAGATAGAATTGAAATGTTGCAGTATACAATTTAATAATGTTCTTTAAAGTGAATATGATGTTGCATTAATTGATTCATTGTGGACATATTAAAATTGGATGTACTATCTCTAGGTATTTTGACCGAACAAGGAGCTTATCCTGCAGAAAAATCGAGTGAACGAATTGACGGCGACATGGAGAATGATGGTGACACAAACGAATCGATACAATCGTTCCGGCATGCGGAAGCACCGAATGAAGTTGTTGAGCAATATTTGGAACAAAGATTAAAAGATGAATCTGGCAAATTAAAAGATGTTGAGCAAAAGAAAGAAGCAAAACAATTAATTCAGCTCTTGCGTAAGGCATATCTGCAGCAATTGGTAGAATCATTAAGGAAAGAAGAAGCAGAACTGGAAAAGGGTAGCGTAAGTCCCCAAGTAACAGCTAAAGAGTCCAGGACATCACGAGAAATGGATTCATTGGAGTACATTAAGTATCTAATTAATTACTCAAATGAAAACCTCCCACACGCTTCCACATTTTCATCCATGCCCAGCCAAGAAACATTTTCAGCCGAAGAATTTGCATTTCCTTCTACTACTGCAGCTTCACCAACTTCCGCTACAACATCCACTAGAAAATCCACTACAACAACGACTACAACTACAACAACCACCGAAACTCCCAGCACCACTACAACCAGAGCTCCTACGACAACAAAAAAACCAAAAACTACAGAATCACCCTTGTTCAAAGACACGACTGTAGAAGTGCAGAACATAGATCCAGAAATTGCAGCGATGTGGGTAAAATCTGAGAGCACATTTGTGGATGAGAAAAGTCCAGTCATTCTCAGATTTAAACGTGAAGCAACTCCTGAAGAAAAACAAGTTCAAGCTTTTGTTGATGACATTAAGAGATTTTTTACATTGCTCTCAGTATTGGATCAAGATCAGTGTTTGCAAAAATTAGTTTGTGATGTTCATGCTAAGCCTAGTGCAGAAATTGAGAAACTTGGCGATTATGAGAAAAATATCATCACTACTTTCAAGTGAGTGCCCCTTTTTAATCTTTTTTATGACAAACTGTTTCTCAACGTGGGTAATTAATAACTCTTCATAATTATCTTACTCATTAATGTAGTTTAAAATTGCTAAGCCTTTATGGCATACATTGGAAGTGAAGCTTTAGCAAAAGAATTTAATTTTAATGTATATCTCTTGCGTTTTAGTCAGAAATTCTTAGAAGAAAGGAAATTACAATGAAACATCACTATTACGCATGAATTATAGGAATACTTGTATGTATTACATTTATATTATTCGCATTATACTTCATAAGGTTCAAATAAACTTAAATTTAGGTACATAGTACATATCAACTTTCAAATTCGTACTTCCAAATTGTTCTAATTTGTTGTACTGGCCGATACCACATTACGTACATTTGTTTGCAGGTATCCCGTACGTACACGTTATTTTTATTGAGCAAAAACAGACATATTTTTGAACAGCAAATGTAAGAATTGTTGTCAAACATTTTTATATCAGATGCATGCCTATGCCCTAACCAAGTAGGTAGTCTATGTAGGTACTCATCTGTTAAGTAGCAAATGTCTGCACTAAAAGACATAATGGTCTCAAGGAAATTGACCGTATTTTTGACAAGACATGACATGCCGAAAAACAAGAATGAGCTTCTGTGGTGGAAGTAATCCCTGTAATTACACTACAGTAATGTGGCATTGAAAAATAAACAACAACAATCGATATAATGTGCCTAATATTTACTACATTATACTCACTTTGTTAGAACTTCGTAAATACATTAAAAGTTTGATTTTCTTAAGTTTTTCTCACAGCGACAGCAACAGCGTAATTTGCAGTGTCTGACTTCAACTAGTAAAAGAGTAGTCCAAAATCTAAAGTGATGTGATTCACGTTAGTGCTTAGAAAACAAGAGTAACAATCAAAATCCTGTTTTGTTTGCCACGCATTGAACCAACATATACCTATAAGCCTGCATATGCACGATGTTAGTGGTGAACTACCTTTAACAGACAGAGCAGTTTCACTTTCTTCTGTAAAAACTGCAAGAATGTGGCAAAAAGCAATCTGCATGGGAATACTTAACGATAAGAACTTGTAGCATACGTATCGAACCATACTTGACTCTTATTTAAACAAATACACGTTATCACTCGTTGAACCAGTCGCTTACGACAATTGCAATGAAAACAGAAACCAACCTAAGAGAATACTAGCCAGTTTACAAATGATTTGTTGCTTCCAAGAATTTAAATTCAATTCACTAAAGTGATCGGAAGGTGTGTGCAGAGTCACAACTCTAATTTTCTTTGTCTGAATGTACAACTTCTTATATTTGACTGGAACTTTCACTTGTGTTTTTATGCAGTTTTTATTGTATAGGGGTTATGTAGAAAAAATATCAGCTTTTGCCCATTTGCATTACATACACAACATACTTGATTTGGTCTGGTTTTATAAGATGTAGTATAGGTAGGCTATGACGGATCATATAAAACCTATCTGTATATGTATAATGTATGTACATGTCAATCTTGTATGCATATACCTAATTTAGGTGTACACATTTTTATACGAAGATTCATGACTACAAATGGTTAAAATACGTTTTTGCCAGACCATTATTGCAAAAAGCTGTCAGTTAAATTGTCAAAGGAGTTTTTGGCATATTATCCACTTGTAACGTGTTAAAGAAATTACCAACTGTCCAATTCGTAAACGTTGCCATTGACCTTTCAAGGCAGTTTAAATGCATATAGTATAAAAGATACATACGAATGAAGAAGTTACAAGAAAATACTGCAATATGTTTACAAAATATTTACATTTATATTTGTTAAAGTTCATTTTTTGCATTGCAGGTTCAAAAATAATTAGTATGTATTCATTTATTATAAGGTGACGTGTCACATTTTGCAGTTTCGATTTTTGTAACAAGTAGGTCGAGTTTCACCTGCATGTTGATGCCTATATAATTATTAAGAAATCGTTTATTGAGTAGATTCTAATAGTATTACCAACTTAGTGTTGGTATATTGTATTAATTGTTAAAGATATAAATTACATATTTTATTTTGTACTTAACTAAACAAAATTGGATAGCACGCTCCATTACTTATGGATCCATTATGTAGCAGTATCTCATTACTACAGAATATGTATATTTTAGCAAGTCTTGTTGTGGTAACAATTTGCAAGACCTGCCAATTGACTAGTATAGTATAATAGTATACCCTCAATTTTCTTAGTATGGAATGTCATTTTCATTTCTGTCTTGACTGATTATAAAAGTTATATTAATTGGGCTAAATGTTACATGGTTTGCAATTAGGGATTAATAGCTGAGATAACAAAGGTTACAGCATGATAGACACATTTAGTTCTACATTATTTTATGCTGTTATAGTCAAATATAGATTTAACTATAACAAGAGCTACAAGTAGCTACAGCTAGGCTAGGCACATAGAGAAAATTTTGGCAGGATACATACAGACAGCTCTATTCTTCCGTAAATACATTATGGGAAAGTTAATAATAGTAAGAAACTAATGCAATGTTAATAAAAAGTAGTAAGTAGATTGGTTTAAAGTAGCCAATCTTGTCAGTGCCAATACATATCTGATATGATTCAAACGATGATGTATAGACAACTAAGGCCTATAAAACCAAACTGAGTATAAAGCCCAAATTATAAGACACGGTTGAAATCTCTTGCGTACTGAATTTCTAGTCTGTGAATGATACAACAGCATTTACTTGGTATCGTGATGGATGCTGTGATGATTCTATACTGCGTTTTATAGGCTTGTACAATATTTTTACATTTTCAAGCTGCTGTACAGTTAAAATTGAATTTAATGACATTTTGTATGTTTTGTGTAGACTGATGAAAATGATGATGCCAGAGAGTGAGGAGGACAGTACAACAAAGTACAGAAAAGCAGCCCTTATTGGAGAGACGGGTCTGTCAACGGAAATCTGTCAAGCGGCTTATTCCAGCTGTAATTATTCCTCAAGTCAAATTATCAGTTTGGGAACACAAGTTGAGAAAACACCTGGTGACTGGACAGATGTGTCTACACCAGCTACTGCATCCTCCGGTTCCTCCGAGAATCAGAGTGCCAGTAGACGTAGTGAATTTGTAACTGCCATGCCAAGAGTCCGAAGACGAGTCCTTAATGCATAATAAAAATAATTGCCTGATTTACTTAAGAATTGTAGTAGAAATGTAGTTAATAATGCTGACTTGTATTTAAGCAATTACCTATAACTCATTATTTTTCTCAAAGATTTGTAGAAAAATATGTGTACTATTTGCAAACGAAACACCTTGAATGCGACTTGAAACTATAAGTAATATTTTTCTATGAGCACTGCTACTACGGACTTTATAAATCGTTGTTATAATGTTGAGATAATACTGTAAATGTTTACAAATCTATTTAATTTATCATTCTTCGTGTTTATAGTAGTACTGTGTCATTAAGTTTAAGTGTATCATGTTTTGTTTGTCCTTAGTCCCTGATATCCAGAAGTTTCCATATGCAAAGCATTGTATTGTATATATTATTGTAAAGCCTGATGAAAACGACATAATTATTGCAGAATACAGGACTTACAGGATACAAAAAATTCATTAAAGTTGAGAATAAAAAAATATAAATACCTACTTGAATATATTTTCATTTATTATGGCATGGCCAAGATTTTCTAACTTAG
Source organism: Pogonognathellus flavescens (assembly GCA_019776165.1). Lineage (NCBI taxonomy): Eukaryota > Metazoa > Arthropoda > Collembola > Entomobryomorpha > Tomoceridae > Pogonognathellus > Pogonognathellus flavescens. Next base: position 10,157 of record JABASD010000476.1, read on the forward strand.
CACAGTTGTGGCAATGGCAAACGGGTGAAGTTTCTTCCCAAATACGATAGAAAAATTGGAAATTTTCGATTTCGGTTCATATAATATAATATTTATACTGCAGTGCAGTCCCTGAATGCAACCCAAACCCAATCTAAAATGACAATTGCCTACATGATATTAATTTATGAATATGGAGATGCATGCAAAAAATATTATTAAAATAGTTACAATGAAAAGAAATGATATAATAATAAAACAGACACCGAATTTGTTTACGTTTTCATATGTAAAATATTACGGCGAATTTATTGAAGATTTTGCACCCTCGCATGTCATCATGATACAAAAAGACAATCAATTTAGTATTGATAAGACATAAATATTACAAATGGAATAATGAAAATTTAAATGTTGTGTGTACAAAGCAATGACTAGACTAGAAGATCGAGACAGGGATGTGTCCTCCTGTTGAAATGAAGATGGTTAACTAAAATCCACAGCCTCCACGATTGCCACTATTGCGAGATGAACAAGAAAAGTCCATTGGAATGCAACAAGGAGGTCCACACGGAGGTGGGCCACAAGACTGACCGCCGTTACCACTCTCTTCTTCGCAACAAACGATGGGAATGCAGCAAACCTTGGGTGGATTCTTGTTCCTGGGTGGAGGTGGAATCTCACAGACGATGTTAATCGGTGGCAATTGAAAGACACAGCATTGGCCTTGTTGGTTCGGGGCTCGAGTTTTGATGACCACAGGCTGAAAATCAACAATGACACAAAACGACCGTTAGTTTTTCAAACCACAGCAATCCCAAATCTTCCCCAGAAATTCAAAGAAAATGGCAGTTTTCATAATTTTTATTGAAAACTTACCGGGCAGCAACAAGGCATTGGTGGAGGACCACAGGAAGGAGGAGGACAGCAACCACTGGGACGACCGCAAGACATCTTCAAAGAGGAAGTTGAAAGTAAAACTGGAAAATGAGACAGAATATGGAGACACAAGAATTTAGATGCGAAGGGTAGAGATTCCAAGGAGTGACTGAGCAAACTTGCGGATTCGATTGCGTTTTCGCACAATCCATCATCATTTTCATCATCATGATCATGATAAGCGTAACTCAGGGAAACAAACAAAAACTACTTCGGCGGTCTTTAAAATGAGATACGGAAGGTTTAAACCGCATTCTTGTTGTCTTTCTAGTACTTTCTAGAATATCGCAAAACAACTCTACGATTTCATATTCAGATGAATGCTGGCAGATGCAAAATAATTTCATTTTAAATGTATCTCTATTATCATTAGCTTGATAAAGATGAATTGCATTGGTGCTATCAAAGAAAAGGCATTTCATTGCATTAGAGAAACTTGCCGTTTCCATATTATACTGTGTTGGTTTTGACAAGGACAATAAAAAATTGGTTAACTACAAAACTGTTAAAAGATCAGTGTCACACAGTACCAGATTCGCTGATTTCATATGAGACTTATACAAAATCATTATTATCTGTAGTAATTACAATTCGATCTCATTTGTGAAACCATGTTACTTATATGGTATTCTGTCACACAGTAAATATGGCAGTGACAATGAAAGAAAATTAAACAAAGATATTCGAACATACATGTCATATTGACAATTAGCTTCTTAAGTAAATCTATGAAAACCATTCAATGATATCTATGAAGTTGCACACCCATCTGCTTACCTAAGTAACGTATAGTGCCTGTATGCATTCACATAATATTTGCTAGAGAAATTAAGCACTTAACGAAACAAAAAAGTGTTTGTTAACTTAAAACAAAAGTTTAGCTAATAAAATCCTAAAGTATATAAGCCTGTGAAACAGATTACTTGGAATTCAGTTCACCTCATTAGCTTCAAAAATTACTAACATATTGAATTGTCTGTTAAGTTGCTTTTAACCACCATGAAAACCATAGCAGGTAAAAAGAGTTTCGTAACGTAGTGTGTAGCATACATTCAGTTTCAAAGACATTTTTACAAAAATTATTAAAATTTCAGGTAAAGTCGCATTTTTCCTTGCGGCAAGCATATTGACAAGTTCTGTAGTTTTGGGGGAGGCACCATCTCCATCGTCATCTTCTTCAAATTCTCAGCAATACTCCGGCTACAGTTATCCGACTCCGGAACATTCAGTTCCATCGTCTTCGTATTCTGCACCCGCATCCTCTTACACCCCTGTGGCTGCAGTACCAGCTTCCTCCTACGGTTCTCCACCCGCTGCTTCCTATGGCTCCCCACCGCAGTCCAGTTATGGGGCACCCATTTACGACAATTCCCAACCCTACCGTGGTTATGGATTGGACTCTGAAAGTCCTTTTGTACAACAACGTCTCTTCAACACGGCCGTTGCTCTGACTGTGCCACTGTTCTCTTTTGTACTGCCCCAGAGATCGTCTGCTTATGGAGGAATTGATTTGGCGAATCAGGTTCGTAGGAGTAGCCATCAGGGTGGTACATCTCATAGCGACAGAGGCTCTAAAGAAACGAAAATCTTCCAAAGAGCTACATACATGTAATTCTAATTAATTCTGACAAAACATTATTGTGTTTTCATAAAGGCAATTTTCGGTTTGTTCGCTCTCTTTGTCGTTGTGTTGGTTTTCGCCGTGCCGATCTTATTTACTAAACCACCTGGAGATACCGGACGCAGTTCAGATCGCGATGGAATCCTCAACAGTCTTATGGCCAACAACAAAGTTTTCAACTTCATGGGAGCAGATCTAAGCAACAAAGTCGGTCTGGACACCACCAAATGCCTGCAGAAAACCATTTGTGAAGCCAATCGGACACCAAAGAAATATGGATTGCTAGCTACACCATTCCAAATGTTTTTCCCGTAAGTACTCTCACGTCAAAATCATTAATACTTCATACTGAGAATTTTAATTCCTAAATACTAATTAATTAATGCAACTTTTCTAGCCCACCAACCAATGGAACATCTGAAGCTCGTGCTAGCATTTTCCAACTTGCTGCTAAAGACGGAAAATATTCAAAGAAAGATTGTGGAAAATCATTCAAGTGTTTCTTTGATTTCATGGATTTGGGTGCATACTTCGTCGATTGGTGGAAATACTCAAGCGATCCTAACTATGTTATGCAGTTCTAAAACCTTCGACTACACATTAATTTCGGAATATCGAGTGTCCTACCTTTGTTAAAGTTGTTGCTTGTTATTTATTGTCCTTAATAAATTAAAGAATGAAGTATTTATGATTGATATGAATTGTGGTATATACGAAGTCATTTCTTTCTTCAGTACATGTAGACTAGACAGTAGATACTTATAATCTAAAAGTTTAATATATATAGTAGAAAAATTGTCGCATTACTAATAGTCGCGTATTGTCAAAATACCTAACCCTTGCTTTATTACATTAAGCAGCGAAAAGTCACTTTACAATGAACGTAACAGAATAGTAACAAACAAAAGGCATTCATTTTTCGAAATGGTTTCTGGAAAACCATGTCAAAAGCGTTTTTATGGTTTTAACATAATTGGTAAAAGAAGGTCACACTTGGCTATGAATACAAAGTAGGGTTTGAAAATGTAGTTCGAGCAAGAAAAGTAAGACGTTAATAATTCATCTTGTTTGTTTTAGTTTACATATGAAATGGTACACAGGTGAATTTAATACGACTTTTACACGCGTATCCGTCAAATACCGACCGTCCGACAAATACGTACACAAATAATACCTAGTTTAAAAACGACTGAAATCGTTAAAATGGATATTTGCTATATTAATACAGCTATAAGTGAAAGACTGCCATAAGTAAGTCTCTACTCTAACATTATACTCCCGAACACAAATAAATATTAAGCAAGTGTATTGGTGTGTGTGTTGCACTACATCAGCCATTAACCCACAGACAAACTTAAATTTACATGATATATGGAAAACCTCAATGACTATGTATCATCTCGCTATGTGATTTGTCAGAATGTAGTTCAAGTTTACACATCTTTACTCTACTCGTCAGTAAAAAATTCTTTTTAAATGCGAGATAATACAGATACAAATGCCTAAGCCAGATTAATGTTACAGTAAATAGTACACCAATGCTTTACATACTTCACCTATGTCATCTTTGTGCATATCGATTTTCGGTTTAGTGACGAAAGTAGAAATAATATTATGCGAGTGTTACTAGTACAGTTACTTGGGACGAAAGAGAGTTCAATATGCACATAGGATTACTGTAATGGCTCGCTATGTTTACTTACGATGCATTCGCAAGTATTTATAAGCTAAATGCCTGTGTGGTGAGGTGAGTGAGCTAGCCCATTCATGATTCCCTTGCATTACTACTACTATAAAGAAAAATTCATAACTAGTATAAAACCTTTATAGCGATCCTCTGTAATTTGAACAGAGAATGTATGGAATAAATTTTCTTGCATTGGAATAAAAAGAAACAGCAAAACGATGAATCAAAGGATAAGGAAGTGGATTGCTAAGAAAAGTACTACAGAGTTCGCATCGTAATGTGACTTTAAAATATTGGTTACTATAAATATTCAGATGAATTAACATCCAAGAGTTCAGTTAGATTCAAGATTGAGACTCGAGAGTAGATTCAGACTGACGATCACAGTTTAGTTGAATAGCATAAAGCCAACAGGTTGGTTGTTCAGCTTGAATCGTTAAAATTGAAGTCCATTATTTTTAAATCTACTAAGAGTGTAGGACGACGCACTCAGCTAAAACAGTGCAAAGTGGTTTGATTTAGAAATTCTCAACTTGTACTTGTGAGATAAATCGCTTCCACGATGAGAATAGGTAAATAACGGTAGTATAACTTGGTTACATTTTTATCCATATTATATCTGTTACATACAAAATTCAATAACACAATTTTTTGTTTTATGTTCTTTCAGATCCTAGTAAAACCATTCTATTTCTTTCCACAATATCTTGTTGTTCATTTACTGTTTTGGGAGATGCTACCTATCAAAATCCCGTATTAGATATTCATTATGATTCTGACGGAAAGGCAATATCTTCGGAACCGTTACAGTTCTATGGAACCCCCGATGATCTTAGCACACCATCTTCAAATGGTTATGAAAGTTTGCGAACTTTTGGAACAGGTTCCAGTAATTCCTTTATACAAAAACGATTGTTTAACACATCCGTTGCTTTGACTGTTCCTCTGTTCTCGTTCACACTACCTCAGAAATCTTCTACAGGAAGTACAGTAGATTTGGCTAATCAAGTAAATGAAATTCCTATAATTTAATTTAAACCAAAATCGGTACTTGCCATGTTAATTCGCTTGTGTATTAATATTGATTGTAATCTAATTGATAATTGCATTTATAATTAAGATACATGTAAAAATGTTCACACATTTAAATACTTCGTATTTTACAGGCTATATTTGGATTGTTCAGTATGCTGGTGGTAGTATTGGTATTTGCAGTACCTATCTTATTTACTGGTACACGACCAACAGAACGAAGAAGTTTAGATGACGGAAGTGCATTGAATCACCTTATGAATTCCGAACATGTGTTGAACTTCATGGGAGCTGACATGACCAACAAAATCGGTTTAGACACAACAAAATGTCTCCAGAAAACGATATGCGAAGCTCACCGTTATCCTAAGAAACATGGAATGCTGGCTACACCTTTCCAAATTTTCTTCCCGTAAGCATTCCAACAAAAAACTAAACGTCATTGTCAATGCAGACTATAGACAATTACACAGTTTAATGAATTACACTTTAAAATTACAGGCCACCATCAGAGAAACTGTCTTTGGATAAAGCCTCAATATTTCAATTAGCAGCTAAAGATGGAAAAATGTCGAAGAAAGATTGTGGAAAGACGTACAAATGCTTTTTTGATATTCTTGATCTGGCGACGTATCTTATTGACTGGTGGCAATACAGTAATAATAATGAGTATGATCAACAGTTATAGTCATAGTGAAGTCTCAAATTCACCAACAGAACAAGAAGTCCCCAGACAGTAGGATTCCTGAGACATTCTGACATCCTACAATAATTATAAGTTGGGCAGCTCCGTCAATGATGAAAGCTCTTGGAAGCAATCAGACAAGATAAGATTTGTAAATACTCTGTACATATTACATACCTATATTATATAATAGTCAGTATGATAATAATATTTATTTATTGCCATGATTGAGGCTGAATTATTTGCTTTGATGCAGAAAACGTTCATTTCATGTAAACTAATTTATTATGTGCTTGCCAGTAAATCTGCAGTTATTTAATGAATATGTATAGGTAAAAACAAACAAACTTGATTGCATAAAGTAACTCTTCGTCGTAGTCATAAGTAAGCAATCAACCTTATTTCAATTCATTTAACTCTAATTTTTAATCTTTTCAGATAGTAACAAAGTAGCAATTTAGTAGAAATGAGAAAGTTTTTGCACAAACGTTGAAAAATTATTTATAGTCTAAACATTGAACTGGTTTTCTATAATTCATTACAAAATATTAAAACAAACAATTTAATTGGTTTTGAATGCCTAAAATTACTAAAACTACGTTATTGTAAGTTTAATTGGTGACATTACTTTTTTAGAAGTTATCTGATTCCCAAAAATAAATACGAAGTTTGTAAAATGAAAATTAATCTATACTGCCAGTATTATATTGAGAAATTGAATTACAAGACATTATGAATCAACAAAATTTTCAACGAAACCTGTTCCAGCAACTGGATTGTACAAAAACAGATTTACGATGGGGTTATCCTTATGAGAGACGGCTTTCACAACCTCCTGGGCCAAAACACCACCGGTAATGGCACAAACAGGACTCAATTCACCAAACACGTTTCTGCAGGTTAAAGAAACGATAATTAGGCAATTTTGAATCGACAATGTATAAAAGTACAAAATTTTAAACTTACTCAAACAAACAATCTTCCACCAAACTTGCGGGTACTTCATTTTTACTTGAGAAATTGTCTCTTAACTTCAATAATTCTTCATAGTCCGACTGACGACTTGAAGGTGCTGGCTTCCTCTTTTGTTTCTCAATAAATTCCAGCAAAACTAAAAATGAATTGGCATTATTTGGCATTAACAAGATAGGTAATAGGTAGGTATCACACACACACAGTTAGTTACATTACTTACCCATGAGGGAAAATACTCCTGGGTTTGTTTTCTTCACTCGAGGGGCAAATTCTTGAAGTGACCAATCAATAGACAAAATATCTTGAAGTGGTATGAAATGACTTATGCCATCAACAACTTTGGTGCTTTCAGGGCGGTCCTTGGTTTTGCGAGTTACAATCTCTCTGCACATTAAAATTGATACATTTTAATATCGAAATGAATAGTTACAAATGACAAAGGAACATAAAAAACAAACAATTGACAATAATAGTCAGTAAAAGAAGGGACAAACTTTTTATATTTATGTTCTCCCAAATCTGAAAATACAAATCCAAAGAAGCCATAAACATCAGCAGCAAAGAACTTCACCCCGTGCTGGCGTGCAATTCGATTCAAACGAATCATTTCGCTCTTCGGACAATCTGTTGCTACAATCACGGTAAACTTCGTGTAAAATTCGTCAGGTTTTTCAGTTGTGGAAGATTTTTCAGACCTGACATTCACCATAGGATTCAGTAGGTGGGCTCTCGGTAAAGAAGCTTCTGCTCTCTATGACAAAAGTTACATTTTAGTGATCTTAGGTATGAATTTAGGATAACACAGACAGTAGAAGTTGCAATCTTGCAATGCATTTATAATAGTAACAGTATAAAATAACGGTAGCTCATCCACATGACGAATAAAATGAATTAAACTAATAAAATTAGTCACACATTTTTGCCGATAGCATCACGGCTAAGCAGAAATTGGCTGGCTGAGTCCAATGGAGTTACTTCACGGTCATCCATCAAGGTGACTGATTTTACTCCACCAAGAATTATATTTTTGCTGACTTCAGCCCCTAGTCCGCCAAGACCGATGATAAGTATATTTGCATTGTTCAATCTGCAAACAATTATACATTATATAAACTATGCCTTTATATATTTAGTAATTGTCTCATAATTTGAAAATTGAAATTGCCGTTACAGACACAATAGTGAAAGTCATAGAACAAAATAAAAGATAACGATTTAATGATATTAATTTCAGTACAAATCTCAATTGTTACCATTCGATTTATAGACTATTTTGATTTTGCACATGTCTTCAATCGTGGATCGTCTAAATAGTATAGATAATAGATAGATAAAAAGTGATGATACCTTTTTTGAGCATCAACTCCCCAAAGACGGATTTGCCGGTCGTACAATGCAGCTTCATCGTCAGTAAATGCGTTTGAAGGCACAGCTTCGTTTTGTATTTCGTTTACCATCATGACAATTTTGCACCTTTTAAAGTAGATAGAATTGAAATAGCACCATTAAAATTAATTTGGCATAATCAAACTAACACTAAGACATAAAAGGCAAAAGCACACAAAATACGATTGAGTGAGCCGGAATAGAATTACTAAATTATCAACTTACTTATCAAGTCGTAACAAAAGCTGCGATTACAAAATTACGATTTAATTTGTTGTCTGTCTAAGTTGATTCACAAGAGGATGATGATTGATAAGTTCGGTCTCGCTAGGATAATCAAATACAAAATCCAATGCTAAATAAAAAGAAAGTTTCGTCAAAGAATGATAAATGAAGTCTCCGATGTTGGAAGGATTTATTACAAAGAAGGAACTTCTTCTCTTCTCTCTGCAATTAACTGTTTAATTGTTTAAAAAGTGTTAAAAAGTTCGTTGTGTATTTTATAATCCGTCTTTGAGCTTCTGCCCGGTCACAAACACCTCAACTCAACTTTTCCGCTTACCGAACTATTTACTTTAGCCGCTGCATGAACATTTCGTCATTTTCTTGGTTGGTCTCATTATGCCCCTTTCATGTAATACTCCTGTGACTCATGTCTCATCCGTCCGTCCACTCACTCAACTTCAGTTGGAAATCTGCAATTTTTGCAGGATGAAAATTATGCTGTAATTTAATTGTCAATTATGCATCTACTTTTTTAATATATCAACTGATAATATGATATGAGAAGCCAGTGCGGCCACTAAATTCAAAGAATTAAATTCTCACAAGTACTAAGTCCGGATTTCAATCTGAGAGTTAGTTTCTGACTTACTTTTGTTAGTATTGTTAGACTATGGTTCTTTTACGTAGCCTCCTTTCCTTTCGTCCATATCCCTTACTACTACACGAGTCATACGCATAATATCGTCCACCATTTTCTGCAACGAATCATTCTGTACAAAATGGAGGTAAGGCGTGCTCGAGTGTATGCAAAATGCAACGTATAATAATAAGTTCGTGTATAGTTGTTAGGAAATGATTTGCAAAATGAAGTTTCAATGCAACGAGAACCGTATCAGTTGAATCTAAAAATTGTTTTTGTGTTATTATTATTCAATAAAATTGCGTTTCGATTTCAACAGAGTATATCAGACAAAATGGAAGTCTTAGACTTTGGATGAGTTTATTTTTATTTTATTGAAAAGACTGATACCTGAACTAACTCTAATTCGAATAATATTAGTGATGACTATGTACGGAACTACGTTTCCATTCATTCCGACGTCTTGAAGATTTATCATCCCTGTCTCTATCCCTTCCTCTTTCTCTGAAATCTGCACGTTCGAATTCAATATTTCTAGGAGCAATTTTTACAGGGCCAGACGGATCTCGTCGATTCTCTCGGGGATCACCACTTTTCGGTTCTGGAGGAAACGATTCAACTGTCTTTGGAGAGTCATTTGGAGGAGCAATTCTTCTTGGTGCCTCATTATTCCATTCAGGTCTTCCGTGATCAGAGGATGCAAGAGAAGGTGCAACTCTGCCACCTCGTACAGGAGTTGTTCCTCTAAAACTATTCGCGAAATCAGGTCTCATCATTGAACCTTGCATATTTCCCCTATGAAAACCGGGCGGTCGAAACCCAAATCCAGCGTCCGGAGGAGTAAACCGAGGTCGATTGTGGGATTCGTCATTATAAAATGGAAATCTAGGTCTATTGTTGTAATTTGCAGAATGGTGGGGATCTTCTTGATAATTATTAAATCTTCCTCTGTCTCGATTGCGGTCTCTGTCACGATACTGAGGGTTGGGAGTTTTGCCGGTTTGAAAATCGCTTTGGGAGGAATTTGAGTTTTCTTGAATACTATTTGCAGGCTCTCTCTCTCTCTTTGACTTCTTTTCTTTACTAGGTTTATCCTTAGATTTATCTTTATTCTTTTCCTTAGATTTTGATGGCTTCTCTTCGCCGTCGTCGTCTTTCTTAACAGCTCTCCTATACAACTTATGTAGTTTATGAGCATCATATTCGGTGAACTTTGACACAAAATACCACAAATGGCTGCAAATAAAAATACATATATTCAGTAAAGTGTCACAACTGTATTATAAGCAAACGTCATCTCTAATTTTGGATTTAAGTACCTTTTCCATTGTTTAACTTGGGCCGGATCCTTGTAGGTTTGTAAACAAGTCTGAATTTGATCTCCTATTTGGATTAAACAATTCCTCGTGTGTTTAACCTGCTCCTTTTCACTACGGGTAGTATCTGGATTATCTAATGATTTTAATGCTTTCTTTACTGGACGCATTTTCTCCTTGCACTGCAATAAAAAAATATTGACATGGCTTATTTTCCATCCATTCTCCATTCTCTTTAATGTAAATACATGAAGAAATGTAAAATTAACAACCGAACTGACCTCATTAAAAATTCTCGGTTCCAATTCACCAAGAACATGAAGAGGAGTAGGCTCAGTTCCGCTAGTGATGTGCATCGGACCAGGGTCTTTCTTTTTCTTGGGTTTCTTCACTTTAGATTTGGCTTCCTTCTTACCGTCTTCTTTCGTTCCATCCGCAGACTCTTCCTTAATCGCTAATACGCCAGGTTCTACCTTAACTTCACCAATGTCTTTCTTCTTATCTGGACGTTTCTTGCGCTCCTTAGTCTATAATAACAAATTACAATCTTCAGTTATCCATATCAAGAACAATAATTTTTTACCTCAATTATAACAACTCCATTTTGTAAAAGACAATTACCGTTGCTGGTTGTGTCAACGCCAGATGTTTCTTGATGACTTTAATCAAATACTCTGCTCGGGTGCAAATATGTTTGAATTGTGGCTTTTTGTCGCCTTCAATGAAAACCTTATCTTTCAGTACAGGGTCAGCCTCCCGAATAGCTTCCCAGCAACCCATACCATGCTCCCAAATGCCAATAAGTAGTCTTGTATCATCTTCAGGACCCCAATCGCATTCATATAAGGCTGTTTTAGCTTTGAGATCAAATTTCCAAGATTTTCTCGCCGGTTCTTCCTTTGGAATAACTTCCCCCAGAGGGGATAATTCTTCTATAGCTGACATTAATGTTCGTGCATTGACCATTACTCCTGCCAGTTTAAAACTTGGTCCTTTTTCTTTGGGGGGTTTCTTCTTTTTACCATCTCCCGTTGTTGAAGCACCATCAACTTCAGACTGAGCAGGAGTATTTGAAGCGGATTCATCTTTTAGAGCTAAGGTGGGGTTGAGCTTATATTCTTCAACAGCAGCATTACAACGCTCCATAAGAGTTTCAGCAAGTTTCTTCAAATCAGTCAGCGATTTTTCGGCTAGATTGGCATCTTTTGCTAACGCCTCAATCCTCAACAAAGGCCTTGGAAATCTCTTAAAACTCTTAATAAACTTTCTAATTTGAGTATCTGTGAATCCTTTAATATGTTCTTTCCCGTAACCCTTCGGCCTTCCCCGTTTCTTTGGTCTCCCACCATCAGAATCGGACTCTTCACTTTCCTCATGTTTTCTTTTACCTCTTCGACCTTTAGCAGTGGGACTTGTTGCCGCTTCTTTTCCATCATTTGCAGCTGCATTTCTACTAGATCTAGGTGGCAAGTACAAATCAGCCATTTCCTTCTCACGTTCTTCGTCCTCTACTTTCTTCCGTAAATCTTCAGGTATAATTTGATCCCAGTCCTTGCAATCAACTGAATTTGACTGCCCTTGGAACTGAGCAATATCTTCTTCGTCCTCATTCACAGAGAAGGAAGCGACTTTAAATGCAGACAAAAGTTCCTCCCCAGGTCTAGCTGCCTCCTCATGTGTTTCTGCTCTCCGAAGGATCTCATCGATATCACACTGATCGTCACCTTCATTGTCTTCTTCTTTGAACAACTCTTCTGCTCCGAATTTCAAAATAGCTGTCAATTCCTCCTTATTAAAGGGAGTTCCGCTCTTGTTGCCTTTGTCCAGTACAGTACGCCCAGTAGTGTCCATACGCTGAATGACAAGATGGTCCAAAACCATTTTCTGCTTCGCCCTTTCAACAATATCTTCTTCCACTGAGTTTTTTGTAACAAGACGGTAAATGTTCACCTGATTTTTCTGCCCAATTCTGTGGGCTCGAGCTTGCGCCTGTAGAAAATTGATAATTAGCATACAACTAGAGAAAAATTATACCATTTATCCAATATTTAACTGCATTCTGTATTGGTCTGTACTGGTCCAAAGTAATTAGCAATCTACCTGTAAATCGTTTTGAGGGTTCCAATCCGAGTCAAATATAATAACTGTATCTGCAGTTGCCAAATTGATACCTAAACCCCCTGCTCTGGTTGACAGTAGAAAGCAAAAATCGGTTGAACCATCGGCATTAAAATGATCTAGAGCCTAAAAATAAAAAAATACGAATTCAAAATCCTGAAAATTAATCTGCCAAGATTCATTGTTTCGTTGAGAGTAAAAGATAAAAAACTAGGTAAGTTACCTGTTTCCTTATTTCCCCTTTTATCGAACCATCCAGTCTTTGAAATGAGAATCGTCTTTGTTGTAGATATTCAGCAATTAAGTCTAACATTCTCACCATTTGAGAAAATATTAGCACACGGTGACCAGTCTCTTTAAGTCTCACTAAGAGTTTGTCCAACAACATGAGTTTACCACTTCCTTTTACCAATGTCGTTAAACTGTCAGAAGCACTTTCGATAGGTTTAACTAGAGAGGCATGATTACAACATTTTTTAAGTTCCATAACAACATTTATGAACGATGAAACGGAACCCTTAACCCCTCGTCTAAGTGCAGAGTAATTTTTCGTAAGGATCCACTTGTAGTACTGTTTCTGTAAAGATGTCATTTCTACTCGAAGAATTTGCTCAACCTAATATAGAGAAAATATTTTTATTAAACATCAAAAACTAGGTATGTATGAAGTATGAATGTATTTTATGTATGTATTAATACATACTTAAATAGTAAATCTTACTTTAGCTGGTAAGGATTTTTCGACATCTTTCTTTACACGACGTAGAATAAAGGGTTCAAGTTGCTTATGGAGTTTAGTATATCCCTTTGTTGCCGCATGGTCATGTTCTTGTTCAAAGGATTCCCACTCATCGAACTTTTGCGGCATTATAAAATGCAAGAGTGACCACAGTTCTTTCAATGAGTTTTGTAAAGGCGTTCCAGTAATGAGCAGTCTGAAAACAAAAAAAAAATTCTGCTGTGATGCTCAAAATAACAATTGAGGTCAAATGAATGCTTTACGGTATTTTTTAATGTTTACCTATGATTAGTGTCGAAATCAGTTAATGTTTTATATAAAAGCGAATCCCCATTTTTCAGTCTGTGAGCCTCATCCACCATTAAAATGGCCCATGAAATAGAACCCAAAAATGCTTTGTCTTTCAATACAATTTCATACGTCGTAAGAATGGCATTAAATTTTATTCGTCGAGTTGACTTAAAAAGCCACTCGTATTCACGAATCTAAAATAAAAAAACAAAACTTACATACACTGCCTACTTGAATCAATAAAAGTGCAAGGACTTAAATGAAACTATAAATACACTTACGATGTCTCTCGATTGTATATCACCCAAATAAGTAACGACATTGATCTGTGGTGCCCACTGACCAAATTCTTTTTGCCATGCTGCCATGGTTGATAGAGGAACAACTATAAGGAAGGGTCCATGAAGTTGACAAGTTTCAAATAAATATGACAGAAAACAAATGGTTTGAATAGTTTTCCCGAGACCTGTTTATATGAAATAACATTACATTTTGTTCCTTATGAGTGATAATTGGTTGATCTGCAATTTACAGATGCTGATTCAATGTAAATGCAAATATAGTATAATTACTTACCCATTTCATCAGCTAGAATAACAGAATTTTCTTTGCACCAGGAGTGAACTAACCAATTTAACCCGTCCAACTGGTAATCTCGTAATATTAAATTTAGCTGCAGAAACATGTAAAACGATCATCGTTAAAGCCCCGATAATAACTTAAGTTCCTCAGATGCTATTAAATAGTAAAAATGAATTCATACATTTTCTCCCATCATATGTTCTGGCTGACTTTTGATTTGAGCGAATTTAGGACGAGATCTAAAACTTTTAGATGAGGTGGGTGTTTTATTTGATGCTTCACGTCTTTTGAATATTTCTATAACTTCTGGATTTCGCTTACGGATGAGAGCACCATTTTCCCAAGTAGCTTCGGCATAGGGAAGACATTCCCATTTAACGAAAAATTCAGCCTGTCCATCGGGGGCTTTATGCTCAGCAATTATACGCTCCGCTCTGGTATATGCCTTCGCTAACTCTTGCTGGAGTTCCAATTGACATTCGTAGTATTCCGTGTCTTCTGGAGTTGCATGTCGTCGCCACCTGGCCAATTCGTCCTCTTTCTAATTGGTGATTAACATTAAAATAAATTAGATACAGTTAATCTGTAAATACACAACACAAATAAACATGTACAATGTTAAATACAAAGAAAAACTTACTTTACAATAATTATCTAACTTTTTGAGACCTTTGGCTTTCATATCTTGAATTGTTTCTAACGATTCCCAAGTATTATGTAGGTGGGACCAGCCAACCCACTTGATAAAAAAATGTGTTTCAGATTCTACATCTTCACCTAGGTTCTCAAGTGGGTCGCCCCTTTCTTCGACAGCGTATATAGTAGTTGCGCTTCCGGTGGCTGCAAGAACAATTTTTTGTTATTAATTGCACGATTAGTAGAAGGATAAATAGTAAGGCAACGATTTGATCGAAATTAGTAAACACCTACCGCCCTTTTTACCGACACGAATGTCCATTATTCGTTCGATGGTTTCAAATTGTTCCTCAGACTCTGGTTCTCCATTTTGTGACTCTTGCGTAGCATCGTCCTCCGTGGCAGACATTTCATTGTCTTCATCGTCACTTTCTTCTTCTTTATAACTAACCACAGCATTTCCCCTTTTGCGAACACATCTAAACAAGTAGTAAATTGTTGTTACAAGACTTGTCAGTACGGCAATTTGTCATATTTATCAAAATTCCGACCTTGTTTGCTCTTCGTCAGAGCTATCGTCTTCATCTGAAGAAATTTTTTTTCTTTTTTTCACAGAAACTGCCTTTTTAGTAGCAGGCCGTTTGTGGGTTGAAGGTGTGCGAATTTGCGGAATTAATTTCGGAGGCTTGGAGTTCGATGATGAACGATTTCTTGATGACCGACGAATACCATAAAAGTCAGGATCTCTCTGCCACAGTTTTTTAATGTCACCTTGGCTTCGACCTTCCCGTTCACTGTTAACAAATATAACAACAAATTAATCGTTTGCAATTGGAACTATTACTAAAACTAAATATAAGGGTTGAACAGTACATAACTTGAGATAATAACTAAAAACTAATTTGAATGACACCTTACCTATCACTCTGATCCGACCCAGAATGAGACCTTGAAGATCCAGAACCAGATTCAGAGTGAGATCTAGATCGAGAGCGGGATGATCTAGACCTTTCTCCATCATCACCACTATTCCCATCTGATTTATCATCTTTTTCTTCGTCGCTGTGTTCCGAAGAGTCTGAAGAAGTACCGCTATCACTGCAGCTACTACCACTGTGACTTCCGCTTCGTTTGGAATTGTTCTGACTTTTTCTGCTGCTTTGATCACTTTCGCTTCCACTATCTTCGTTACCATTACTGCCAACACTTTTTTCGGCCTTTTCTAATTTGGGAGTGGAGGTAAGTGGAGACGACCCAACAGAATTTCCAGAATCCAAAGAACTGCTGCTATTTTCATCCTCCTGTAGGGCACAAAAACATCAAATTCGTTTTAGTTTTAAGTACTTTTAAGTTTTGTAGATACGATTCATCACTCATCCCAGCTATAAACCCATCCCACCAACTATAAACTAATTTGTCAATTTAGAATTACTACAAATAAACGCTAAAATATAATCATGATCATTTATTAGGTATGCCCATAACATTAAACAAGAATTTACTCAACAATCACACTTAAATATATTCTCTCTTAATGTTATCACCAACATCTGACCCCAACGAAAAGAAAGTATCGGACTAGCTAATAAGTGCAACTATTGTTGATCATTTATAAAAACATAATTTTCAAAAAAATTCAAACGATATAAAATTTCAAAAAGTTTTTGGTGCCAACTGAAAGGGCATTGGAAGAAACTTAAAAAAACAGTTGTTAGGTAATATGAACTACTGATTGTGAAAATTTCGGCCATTTTGGTTCATAAATGACGGAGTGGGAGCCCGCACATATTTGAATGTGTCATTTGTGCCCCACCCCCTACATGGGGTAATGCGAAAAAAGGGAGTTTTTAAAATTTGCTTTGCAGTCTCATTCAGTTTATCAGTTTTGCCAGTCTAAATTTTTTGTGTGGTCGAATATAGCGATAATGGGTCAATTTACAACATTAACGAAATGTTTTAAAACTTGTTATTGGTCATTTCAGAATAAATGATAATTTAATATTATCACTAAGCTTCTGATTCCGGATAAAACAATTTCCTTTATCAGTTCTTTATCCAAACTGAATCCCTTCCTAAAATCTTCCACAAATTTTGGAATTGTTCATCTAGATCCAATCATCAAGTCTGAAGTCTACCACTTCTATTTCTATCTTATTATTAAGTTAATGTGGGCACTGAAACACTTTCTGAGTATAATATTATGTGTCACAGAGTAATGATAAATTTCTTTAAAATTCTCTGCACAGTGTGCAATCATTTTCTTTACACATTTGCCCATAAGAACACCATTTCCACCTCACAACATACTCCACAGATGTCTCTGGTGACACCACATTGTAGTCAGTCATCAGTGGTTGTTGTTGTGTGTTGCTAGATTGTAGAGGTTGGGGACAAAGTTTGTCCGCGCACGGACAGTCAGACAGACAGATATAATATCGTCTCCTCGATAAGTTAAGTATCTACATATATATTTATAAAACCTTTGGAAGTGTTGAAGAGGATTTTTTGATGGTGTAAAAAATCAAATATTTTGATAGAATCAAAAAACATTTTCATTGTCAAAATTCGATGGTCAGAGATTTGTTAATAAAATTAGGCTTCACGCGTGTAATCGTGGCCGAAATCTTTGTCTTAACCAATGATTCTTTCAGGGACTATTCAGATATTATGTCAATCGCTAGTAGGTGGGTGGGGTCTTTAAAGAGTGTTGACACATGTTGACAGGGGTGGGGGTGGTCGTCAAACGTTCACCTCAACTAAATGTTTCAATATTGCTTAACCAGAATAAGAGACATTTCGTCAACTCAATACTCGTATTTTACGCAATCTGAGAATTTCAAGTGCATTTTCAAGCACTAGTTCAATTTTTACTATTTATTTAGTTTATTGCGCTTCTTGCTAAAGGAGTAATTAATCAACTAAAACGAAGAAGACGAAGATAAATGGGAAAAGATGATGATAGATTGTTGTTAAACCGGCGCCGGTTACGGTTACACTAGAATCGTTTAAACATTCCTTTATTTTTGTCTCTATAAAAGTAATTAATATTTGGTAGCTTTTAATATGGATACTCATGTTTAAAATTTTAATGGCTCAAAAGACATGACATGTAATGAAATGTATTAATGTTTACAGCCGCACAAAATAATGTTAATGTTACTCGTTTATGAACCTGAAATCAAAATGTTTCACAGTCAATTAATTAAATTGCATTTTCATTAAATATTGAAGTCAACAGGGGGGTGGGGTTGAGCCAATGTTGAAACATGTTGACATAGGGGAGGCGGGGTTCTATTTTTTTGTTGACGTAATATCTGAATAGTCCCTATATAGTTTACTGGTCAAACAGCTGATTTCTGTCAAGATTCACAACAAAGAAGAGATGAAAATTTCTTTTTGGCGTCAGAGTGTTTTTGACTTGAGTTTTTGGTCCATGGGCCTTCTTGATGTGCTCAACACATTCCAAAAGAAATTAGCGTGGAACACTTTACCATTTTCGAAATATGACTCAAAATTACGAGTTATAGTACATTGAATGACAATATTTTGTTAAATCTTAAGCTTAAAATGCCAAGTTTGCAACAATCTGACTGCATTTATCGGCCACACCCAAAGCGGAATAGACACAGAAACAATGCACAAAATGTATATAAAAATTCCCCATGATTTTTTCATAATTTTAAACGAATTCCTTTTCAAAACAAAGCAAAAATATCAAAAACACAAGTACAAACTTACATCAGACATGTTGAATTTTCACGATTTCCGTTGAAATCTCTTCTCTAATATCGTAGACGACAGCAAAACACCGAAAACCCCGGTTCTGTTCAGTTTTGAAGTCGAAATTTCGAAAAATCTTGAAATTTTAGCACTCGATTTGGAAGGACAAGATGTCTGCCAAAAGGAAACTCACTGTCAATCCAGATTTCACATCTGAATCGTGTTTTTTCGAATGATTATGTATATTCTACTATTAAATAACTTAATTAAGAACAATATTATGTATATGAAACTATCTACAATGTCGTGTGACCGGGTCAAAGGGCCCCAGATTGTGGACAAGGCGAAAAGGACACACCGTCCATTTGCTTTCCGAGCTTACAAATGGGGTTAGCTGTATGTTCAATACTACAACCACACAACTCTATTCACTCGCACTTCACGCAAATGCGTTTGCTTTGCAGCGCACATCCACGGCACTGCCTTTCCCAGTCTCCGCCTTTTCTCACGTACTTCCCATTCAACCAACTCAGACTCACACAGTCTCCGTCCACAAACCACTCGCATTTCTACAACCAAAGGCTCCACTCGCAACAACCACCAAATCCTGCACTCTAACTGGCACCTATTTTCTCACTGTAGTTGTAACCGTCGTGGCGTCCATGTCTCACAAAACTCAGACAAGTACCTATGCAGCTTTGCAACAAGCAAACGAATATTCTCGCTTCTGTCAAAATACTCAACTCTTTCCTGCCGCAGATTACACTCAACCTTTCTTCTACGCACGTAATACTCAACTACTTTGTACTTTACATTAGCCACATACTCCCAGACCCACTGCCACTACGCCATTTACAAAGCGTCTTCATGGCACAGCCCAAGGCTATCCTACACACACAGGGTGTACTAAAACCCTAACTTGTAGTATGAAATATTCCATTTTTAATGTTATTGCAATTAATGTTATAAAATCAAAATCGAATAAAATAGCCATGACTCGTATGAAATCCGATTTTGAAAATTTTTAGGTTTCAATATTTCATGAGCCCTTTCTGTTGCGAAGTCCTAAATAGTCATTTCCCTTGTTTTTCATTTTACGTATAGTATTTAAAGTATTTATGTACAATTTGCCCTAAAAGCAATTGTAATCAAACATGTTCTATCTTTAGGCCGTGGCCTTAAAAATTAAAACTGTTAGCATTTTATCTGTCTAAGGGTATGAGACGTAAGACACAAAATAGTCCACCTAAAATGTTATTTATTTATAAACTTTTAAACGTGTCTAGAAATTTTACATTGTAGTATTATGTACAGCTTTCTTGCATAAACCAATTCCTATAACTAGCTAAGGTTCGAAATAGAAATATGCACATACGACCGGTACGTGTTAATTAAGCAACCGAAGCAATAATAGATGAATATTCTAAAATTGGATTACAAATTTACATAAAACACAAAGCAACATTTTGCCGATTTGCCCTTATGCATACAAACTAAACCAACACCTCAACACATCCGCAAACTGGAATTCGCCTGCTGCTCACTCAACTTTCATTGCGTTCTTCGAGGGTTCTTGCAGCATAGCAGTCAAGCCCAAACCTAGTGTCTACCTTTCAGTTTAGTATCCTCTTATTTTACTGCTCATACTGCTAACGAAAGGATTGTCTCTCATTGGCCACAATTCAATGCTAATCTTGTAGCTTGAAATACTGAAATCTCTACTTGTGGCATAAAGTGTGTGACTTGTGTATGACATACATAGAATACCTACTACCTACATCATTTCAAGACTTGATGTGACAGCAAACAGCAGAGTAACTGCAAGAGTTACCAAATATGTATCTCTATACTCTATACTTCATAACTTCATGTGTAATAGATGGTATAAAATTATGCTAACTCATATTCAATTAAATAATTAATATGGCTCAATAAAACAAATATATCTAATCTCTAACTTATGTATTCCTCATTCGACCTTGTGTTGTGTTGCATTATGTATATTTATGTATTCTAATCCACATACCCAGCACACACTTGACGCAGTATGGGTACATTACATATTGAGAAGGTTGCTATTATACTAAATCCATGAAATGTGAAAAACTGACAAATACTATCAAGGTCACTTTCATTCAATTGATATTTATAATTAAACTTTTCTCGCAGTTAAATAATAAACCAAAATCTGACTTGACTAGTTTTTGTAAATTAGGTATATTAAATTCATTGTTTATTAAACTTAAACTATTTAATAAATTACACACCTATACAACAAATTATAATGGATGTAACAAAAGTTGGCTTAGTACATTGCAGAGTAGAGAGAACTTTGTACAAAACATGTAAAAACTACAATGCAAAATTAAAAATGTGAAGTATAATGAAAATGACTGTTTTGGTTTGCACTTTAAGGCAGATATAAGAAAATCTATAACGAAAGAATCGTAGGGATGAACACTGATTGATATCTAACAATTATGTATGTCTTTACTTCCCTATATTGAGTGCCTTTCACTTCTTAAAACATTTACCTAAGTACACGTTAACAATTGAAGGTTGGACATACCTTATTGCAGATGTTTCGTTGAGGAGATCGGTCGACATTTGATCTTCCTTTAGAAAGAAATGAGTTTCAAGCACAGTCACAAGTTTGTAACACACAATTGAATAATGTTATCAAAATTCTTCTAACAGTTCTGTTATATGTTGTTGTAGATTTTGTGTCCACTCCTTATTTTCCTCGCCTAAATTATTTCCATATTCTTTTATAATATCCTTGAGAGTTCCTATAGAGCCTCTTCGGAGTTGAATTAGTTTGATCAGTCTTTCTTTCACTTTAGAGTTTGCAACACAAGCTTCAACTATGATATAGTCCACAAGTTGTAGCGTAAACAGACCACTCTCTAAACGCTTTAAGTATATTTCGTCTTCATCAAGTGTGTTTCCGGCCTTCATTTCGTGAAGAATGAGTTGATCTGTCACATTCACTTTCTCCAGATACTTGAAATGAAGTTCTCCCAATCGTTCTATCTTCTCAAAGTCGTTTTCTTCAAATTTGGTTAGCACTCTGCTGCGAGTGGGTCCCACGACGTGTTGTAACAGTCCAGCAATGATAGAGATCACATGCTCTTCGTGTTCTGCAGCGCTGAGTCCTTTCCTTTTGGCTCGCTTTGGAGTCTTCATAAATAACGGAAATATCGTACGAAGACCCAATATGTCAACCACTTTATTTGCATTAGTTGTTCCTTCTGGGCCCGATATCGCATGGTTGAGTACCTTTAAGGAACCACTTCTTGACTGTTTCTTCTCCCTAAAATTATTCATAATACGGTGTATTAGTAAGTACCTACCTACTTTCCGACTCCCACTCCCACTCTTAAATATTACCACTTTACCTTAACATAAGGTTCATTAACTGAGGACCTTCTCCTTTAAGAAAACGATCTCGATTCGGACCCCACAATAAAGCCGAGCACAAACAATTGAATAAATTTTCCATAAATTCAGCTTCTTCAGTTGTTCCTGATATTTACAATTAGATCATTTCATATGAAAATACCACAGTAATAATATAATAACACAAGAGTAAGAGATCGTGACTATAAATAACTCACTCAGCCAATTTTGACACAATACTCAAATACTTAGAAATAAACTTAAGCATATTGTACCTGGATCATGCCTCTTATAAGCTGCTAACTGTTGTAAAAGAACATCAATTCCATCTGATTCTCCCAGCAGAGCTCTGTTTTCCTGCGTGTCTTGAAGCAAAATTGCCAACACTTCAGCTGCATACAATTTATTTCCATCAAAAGGCATCCGTGCCCTGATTCGTTTTAATAGCCATACTAAAACACCCTAATAGAAAATTAAAGTTAAAGAATGAATTCGCAAATTCTCAAAAATATGGATCATTCTAGTATATTTATTTCAATTTCAATTAAAAATGTTCAGGTATAAAAGTGACTTACATGTTGTCCAGCCGCTTTACAAAGTGATTGACGAAATTCAAATAAATTTTCGAAAATAGCCAAAGTGTTATGAACCCCATCAGACTCATCTTTATTTGCCTCATCTAGACGATCCAGATTTTGAGTTAACAATGATACTGCTTGCTGATCTAAGAAATTATCAACGAACACGTTGGTAACTTCTTCGTCTTCTTGTAGTGTGTCAACTTCGGTAACTTCTTGCAAAAGATCAAGAATTGCACAAGAAACATCAGCGTTTTCATGAGCTAGCAGACCTAGCAAAATCGATGGTAATGATAAATCGACAGCCAAAGGATACAATTCTGGAATTGTTGGCAGTGCATGTAACTCCTGAATTGATTCATGTAGTTCAACTTCGGATTCCATGAACCTAAAAATTATTATACATTATAAATATTAAAGCAAAACATAATTATTAAATTATTAATATTGTGCAACACAATGAATTACCACTAACTAACATTGTGTTAGGCACAAGTATCAACTAATGAACTAATTAATATCTAATACTTATATCTTATTATCTAATACTTTAAAAAATTATAAGACAATCACAAATATAAAATTACTAACTTTTCTGGCTGATCTGGAAATTTAATCCTCATCTCTTGATTTTTAGCAATCCTTTTTTCTAGAACATTTACCATTCGTTTCAGGGATGCTTCATCCAAAAGTGCGGTCTACATATAAATATTCACATAAAATTGATAAACTCATTTCTAATTAGAATCATTCATTAAATTCATTATGGACTACAAATATTTTTTATACACAACTCGCACTTCAACAAAGTGTTTTAGTGCTAGAACTGATAGTCGTATGCTCGTATGTAATTAATCTACTTTTGTTCAAAATATTTTCTACATTTTTACATTCAACATTACATCATTATGAATACAGGGTGTGTCAAAATATCAAACGTCAATCAAAATACTATTTTATAATAAAATTTCTAAATTGGTTTTCTGCTAAAAAGAGTTTGTAAGAGGAACCCCAAGCTACTATTAATGACATATCCAAAAATCCAAATAACAGCTAAAACTATTTGACAGTTTAAAGGCTGAAAAATGAAAAAGGGTGTGTCTACCCATTTGAATTTGGCCTTATACACTACACCAACACTATACATTATTACAATCGTCTATTACCTCAGGTTCATCCTCCACCATTTGCAAAATTTTCATTCTTTCCTCTTCTGAGATTTCCAGTCCGGGGTCCGGAATTTCAGTCGGAGCAGGAGGCGGAGGTGCCATTTTAGCTGCAGAATTAGTTTTCTTTAATATACTTGAATCTTCTTTGGTTGAAGGAGGAAGCCTTGGTCGTTTCCTAGAGCCATGATCCACCATTGCAGAATTTTCTCGTTTTGGTGTCATGGGTGTGGGCTTAAATGAAAGCAGCTCGTCCACGTTCATCTTGTATAAACTAAACTGAAAAATCTGTAATAACGTTCAAAAACTATGAAAATAATACAATTACGTTGCACTGCTAATTAGATATTAACTTATTAATTAACTTAATAATTAAAAACAAAAATTCGATAGCTTCTGCCTTCTTTAGCACTGGAAGCCATTTTGCAGGATATTCGTACAAGACGCGGTAAAGCAATACGCAAAAAATTGTGTGTGTATGTGACTGTACGCGGTGTGTAGTCTTCTTGATACTCGTGGGTTACTATGATACCAACAGCGTACTAAAATATAAACATCACGTAGTGTGCACTCTGCGCCCGTACCACTACCACCGTTACATTTGGCAAAATCAATAAAACATTCAATGAAAGGAAACATTTAACATTCAGATTCAGAAGAAAAACTTTCTGAAACTTTTAACCGAGAATAGAATACTTTGCAAAAACTTTTACCCTCTAATTTTTAGAACCACAAAAGTGTTAGAAACTGTTCATGATTTGTTGATTTTCTTTGCAAACAAACAACAAACGGAAGTGTGGAAGATTGGGTTGGGATACGTCGTAATTTTAATTTTGTTCTAAAGTTGAAAGTGGGTTCCAATTTCTTATAAAATGACAACTATAAACACAAGTGAAATACAAGAGTACATCTCTCAAGCTACATATTCCGAAGACAGCACTGTACCTGAAGATATTCTCAAATTTTAGTAAGGAATTAACATCTAAATTAGTAAATATAATATTGAAAGGATCTTGCAAAATTCTGCACAATCATATTTATAATAATTCTAAATAACTAACTATACGTTTCCGTTATTGTTAATAATAGTTTATATAATAAAACCAGATTAACTATAATTTAAAATCTATATATAATGATTTACAAGTAGTTAGAATCTTAGCTATTAGCTTCATAATGAATTAATACAATTTTCTACTTTTTCAGTCATTCATACGGTTATGATGCCACACGCCGCAACAACTTACATATGCTGGATGACGACACTATTGTTTTCATTAATGGAAACTACTTACATTTCTACAGTATTTCACTCAAAATTATCAAAACTCTACGTCGAAGTGCCATAGGTCATGGGCTAGGACACATAACGGTTCATCCATCTCAGCAATATTTTTCAGTAGGGGAGAAAGGTTTGAATCCCTGCATCATTGTTTATTCTTGGCCAAACTTGGCTGTGTACAAGATTTTAAAGCGTGGAACAACTCGAGGATACGCATTTATTAACTACAATTCCTCTGGAGAACTTTTATGCAGTCAAGGAATTGAACCCGATTACATGTTGACGATTTGGGATTGGGAAAATGAAAAAATAGTATTGCGTTGTAAGGCTTTTTCTCAAGATGTTTTTCAAGCAACATTTTCTCCGACAAACCCTGGCGATCTTACTACATGTGGGGTGGGTCATATAAGATTCTGGAAAATGGCCGAAACTTTTACAGGACTTAAGTTGCAAGGAGCTATCGGGCGATTTGGTAAAACCGAAATATCGGATATTCAGTGTTACACTCCTATAGGTGGAGGAAAAGTGAGTATGATTCGTTTTTGCTTTATTTACTTTGAATGTTTGGTAATAATGGTTTTTACGAATGTTTGGTATAATTCGTATATTACTACTTTTGTAGGTTATTTCTGGATGTGAATGGGGAAATATTCTTGTCTGGGATGGGGGATTGATAGTCGTGGAAATTACTGGGTCGGGTGGCAAAACATGTCATGATGGAGAGATTACTGTTATGGTTTGCATGCGTGATAGTCCTGAACTTCTTACTATTGGAATGGACGGATATTTAAAGATATGGGAAATGGACTCAATTGAAATTGCAGATACAGTTGTGACTGACAATGGAAAGTTTGAGATGGAACCCATTCACGAACTTAAGTTATCTAGTTTGGCCAAACCAGTAAGCGCAATTCGCTGCATAGGCGAAAAGTCGAACGTTTGGTTGGTCCAGGTAACTGTATAATTTATTATGAGCACCTAGAGGTTGAACCGTTGAAGCATTACAATTAATTTATTTATTTACTGTTAGGATTCTTGGGGGAAAATATGGAATGTGGATATTACAAATTCGGTTAGCAATCATGATTATAAGGCGAACACAGTATTTTATTGCCCTGGAGGTCAGATAAATGCTATCGCAACATCACCGCTGTACTCACTGCTGGTTATTGGAACATCAATGGGCCATATTTGGTTAATGGAATACATTAACAAAGAATGCATCGCCAGAAAATCTTTTGAACAGCCAGTCACAAAACTTGTTTGGTTGTCAACCAGATACGACCCACTGGGAAAGACATTTCTCGCTGCGTTCAATGATGGAAATATAAGAATCATAACAGTTCGTAAAAGATTAGAAAGTGAAACGGCGGCTCCAGGAGCAAATATCGGTGTTGGAGATGACCAAGAATACAAATTGCCATTTGAACTTAATGTTCTAGATAGATTAAGAGTACACAAAGGTGCTGTGTTGGTTTTGAAACTGGACGAAGATAACGATGTGTTGTATAGCTGCGGAGAAGATCGTGTTATTTTTGCAATAAGTGTTTATTGGGACGAAGAAACTCAATCTGTTGGATTGTATCCACTATCGTTTGTCACTGCTCCATTTCCTGTGTGTTCATTGGATCTCCATCCACAGAAGGACTATAGAATGATCATTGCTTCCAAGGAAGGGAGGGTAGCTGAATGCAGAAAGCCCGAATGGGGTGAAATTGATACCAGCATAACTTATAATCAAGGCAAATTACATGGGAGAAGATGGTTTTACACTAGTGTAAAATCTCATCAACGTCAAGAAGAACGTCGTATTGCTAGAAAAATAGAACGTGATAAAAAGTATGCAGATTTGATTAAGGAAATTAAAATTAAGAAAGACGCTGGAATTCCTGTGGAGGAAGACCAGGAAATTGCTCGTCTGAATGATTACTACAGAAGAGCTCAGCAAGTGGATGATGACGAGCCTCTTTATATTCCCGAAAAGCCATGTCCTATACTAGCAATTTACTATCATATCAACAAAAACTTAGCCGATTCTTCAGTTGGAAGATCTTTCTTTATTCATGTTGGAGGATATGATGCGGGCTACATTTACGAATGCAATTGTCTGAGACCGAAAGCTGCAGGATTTCATGTTGTGCCTCCTGCTCCACCATTTAAAGAAGATGTTGCAATTCAATCCTTCACTATGAGGTATATACAATTTTAAAAGTTTCTAGTTTGCTGTTATTTCATTTTTTTAATAATAATATTTTACTCTGTTTCGTTTCAATATAATTAACAGTGAAGATGACGAGTTTTTAATTTTCGGAATGGGCGATGGAAGTATTCGCGTGGTATCTATATTTGACCCAGAAGTAAAAGAGGAACGTGAAGCTATCAGGTTGGAAATGCAGGCATCCATTCAATCACAGGATGATGATGATGATGATGATAGTGTAGAATCTGATCCTGAAGAATCTGCAATAAATGATCCAAAGGCCGCTGGAATTGGAGGAAACAACGTTCCAAGAAAGAAGACTCCACCTTTCAAACCTTCACTGTTCCCTTATGACTTGGAGGATTTTATGACAATTTCTATGCATGATCCTGATAGGGGTGGCGTGAATGAATTGGCTTGGAGCTTTGATAGCGAATTTCTCTTTTCTGTTGGCGCTGATGGCTCGGTAACTTTTATCATATTTATTACTGACATATAACAGATGTGACATATAACTAAAGACTTTTTATTATTCTGTAGATTTTCGCATATCGCTGGGACCCTGCTGGATCTTTACAAAATGCAACGGATGACTTGACATCTCCAACCCTTCCCTCAGACACAGGAGTAACCATTTTAAGGATTTTTTATTGGGAACGAGATGCAAATAAATACTATTACCTATGTTTCAAGCTTTTGCTTAGACACAACTAACAAAACTAATTTTATTTAATTCTAGAGTCCAAGTCAAAGTTTCCAAGATTCCGAAGATCAGTCTACTCTGACTTTAGAAGAACAAAAGAAGAAAGATGAAGATGATAGAATATTTAATCTTGCTGAAGAAAAGAAAGAAGTTATTCGAAAGGAACTCAGAAAAATGAAAATTGAGTATAAAAAAATTAAACTAGTGTAAGTATCAATCGCTACAAACAAATCGATGAGCCTCTCGGCTATGTTACTTTATATCCATTTATATTTAATAACGGAATCTGTTTTTTCAGTAATAATAATATACCCGAAAAGTACCGGTTATCGAGAGAATGCTTCAAGTTGGATCAGAGAATATATGAGTTGTACAGGGATGAAACAAGAAAAGAAGTTGAAATGGTTTATAAGAAGCTCGAGTACGAAGCGGCGAAATCTATAATACTGATTGAAAAAATCCAGACAAACTTTTTAGCCGAAATTCTCATTCCACATATAATTGTAAAGGATGTTGGTCATACCGTTCAAGTACACACAATTCGTAATCGCGTTTTGTCCAATTCATACGAGGAATTAGTTCGGTTTAACAAAGCTCTCATGATTAGAGAAAGCACTATGCTGCGGGAGGATGATGGTGATGGCCCTACAGCAGAGAAATCACAACTTCCTCCTGTAAAAAGGGTTTTTGCCAAAGACCTTATTGGAGACTATGAAAATAAGAAATACCAGATTAACACAATCCATGCAATTAGGAATCTAGAAAGAAGGCTAGAAAAGCGATTCCATAAAGAAAATCGGGTATTTACAGCTTTTGAGGTTGATTAAGTAAGTATTAATTGTTTCTGTTGTTATTAGTATTTGTTTTCTTTGTTTAACTAGTGGAGAGATTTAGAACTTAGCAGAATTCCAGAAGACTATGTAGCTCCAGAAGATATTGAAGCTTTAAAACTTGCGAAGGCCACTACGGGAGACTATAAATTAAAGACTTCTAATGACTATCTTGGCGAACAAATTACCATTTCTGTCCGTAGACAACGTGTTTTAGACTTAAAAAAAGAGGTATAGTTTTGACACATAATATTATTATGTTGATTATTTCCATTGAAATGTTGTTTACTGACCCCTTTAATTGAATGAAAAACAGAGCTGTATTTTATTTTTTTAACAGATGTTTGACATGGTGTCTGGTTTTAATAAAAATGTAATGGGTCTTAGAGACGAAAAATACTATGTAATTCAACAATGTCGGAAGAAAGAGGAACAGTTGAAACGATTACGAAAACTAATTCCAAAAGAATTAAGAAAAACAATTCCTAAAATATATGATGTTGAGCCCTATGAAGAACCCGAAAAGAATTTTATAATCACTGAAGAACAAATTCTTGAAAGACAAAAAAAGAAATTAGTAGCAAATGGATTATGGGAGAAAAAGGATGAAATTGTAAGAAAAGATTTGTGCATTTTATCTTTAAAAATGAATTTAAAAATAATTTCAATTACTAATAATTCTAGATGGAGGAATTACAAGGTTCTATAAAACAAGTAGACTTTACTAAAAAGGGAGCTCCAAGAAGTAAAAAATCTGTTGCATCCAAAAGAAAACAAAGAGCACAGCGTCCTCAAGGCTACACTCAAACTACTCGTGCGACGCGTTCGGAAGAGCTTGAGGACGAAAGCATGTCTACTCACAAGTATCGAAAATGTATTTTCAACCCAAAAACAATCGTGGCGCAACATCGATATGGACTATTAATTAGCCAACGCTGCTTTGAACAGGATACCCTCCTCAATGAATTGAATAAAATCATTGATTATTATAAAGATCGAGTTCGTCTATTGCGGGACGAGCGAATCATGCTACAATTAGATCTCAAGTTAATGTCCCTTCGTTTGATGAATATGATTGCTGAATTGCAAATAGTTAAAGACTTTGAAACAGAGGAGAAGTCTGTTATGGATAGGCTGCGTGCTCAAAAAGTGGAATGTGTTGCTGCCAAAGAGCGACTTGATAAAGCTAAGCATAGATTAAATAAAGCTAAACATGAACAGCAAAAAATGGAAGATAGCATATTGGTGGTTCAGAAAGACGCAGGAGTTGTAATTGCTGAAAAGCCCAAACATGCGGATTATCTGTGGAAAGTTTTTAAGAGAAAAATCCACGTTGAATTCCACGGTGAATTATAAATAAATTATTACAAAAGTCGGTTGAGTTCGTCTGTTTGAAAAATTAGTTTTCTTGAAAAATTATTTTTCGATGTTCTTGCAGGTGAAGCAGAAGAAGGTGAAGGTGACGAGGATGACCAAACTATAACATCTAGAGCTGTTTCAGACCAGTCCTCCGAAAGCGCCAGCAGCAACTCAACATCGCAGGACTCTAATTCAGATATGTTTAAAATGCCCAAGCAAAAACTTGATGTTAATGTTTGTCCTGATAATTTGGACAAAGATTTATATAATCGAGTTTGCGATTTGAGGGAGAAAAAGGCTCAGTTAGAAAATGATGTTGAAGTGAAAAAGAAATATGTCGATCACGTTATAAGAGACTGTAATGAAATCGAAAAAATCCACATTAAGTTTGAAGGACGATTAAGTGACATTGGTCAAGAAGTTGCAATCGTTCAAAGAAAAAAGCAAGGTCGCATGAATGACTTAATGTCGATGTGTATTTTGAAAGCTGATCAAATTCAGTAAGTGCAAAACAATTTCATTCATTAATTTTTGTTCGCCTTCGTTTTGATTATTTGTTCATTGAATTAATATATCTACACTGTTACTTCACTGAAGGTGTTTAGACGATGATGAAATGGAGAGAGGTAGAGGATCTTACTTACAGCGTATAAGAAGAAGTTTCCCCGGTCACAATGAACTCATTGTTTTTCCTAAAAATGGTATCACTAAACTCGATTTGAGAGCAGAAGAACTAAAAGACGAAGCGGCTCATGAAAGAGACAGACATAAGTAAGTGTTACGCAATTTTTTAATTCTAATAAATATAATATAGATAATATTATAGAGAATACCTCTATATCCATTTTATTCTTCAAATGAAAAGTTTATTTATTTATCAGGCCAATTCAAAACATGCATTTTTACATTAAGCGTAATACCGCCAGACCCATTTTGGTAACTAAACTAACATTATAATTAGTATAAAACGCATTTTCTTTGTATAGGCGAACTACTCATATGTTATCAAGACTCCAGCAAGAAGTAAAGTCAATGGAAAATAAAGTATATATGTTGAATAGTAAACTGAATGAAGAAATGGAGCTCAAGTTCGGACAAATTATAGACTTGGACCACGTATCTGCAGCTATTATAAATCTAGAATTATTGAACCTACAGCTAAAGGTTGAGCAGCACAGAAATCAGCAATACAAAGAAAGGACTAAAGCTTTAAAAGCTGTAGAGAAAGAAAAAAACAAATTAACCGAAATTACCAAAGAAAATTCAGATTACAACGTTCTTATGGCTAAAGTCATCGAACGACAAAGAGATGTGGATTATTTCTTAAATAAAAAGACACAAAACATGGCAAAAGAAAAAGATGCACAACAACGTGGTCTAGGAGTAAGCGAATTTAATTTCTTAATACAAACATTCCAGTTTCATGTTATTAAAAGCTAACTCTGTATTTTACAGTCATTGTTATTAAGCTTTTGTGTTTCTTTTCAGGCACTATCGTCTGCCGGTGCAGCGTCGTACCATTCTGCTGCTAGTTCCTATAAAACGAATAGTGATATTTACTCTGAAATGGAAAGAATAGAAAAACTTTCTGCCAAACTCTATGGTCGCGTCGTTTACTTAAGATCGACAATTACAGAGTTTCAGAAAAAAGATGGTATTCCGGAAAAGCCTTTATTATTTGAAGATATGCCAGAAATAAAAAATATGTTAATTCAAGTTCGTGCTATGCAAGCAAAGTACAACACAGAATTACAAAACCTATATGGAGGGGTTTGCACAGATGAAGCTATGCCCACAGCAACCGGTGGTGATCATAATGAACCTCCTGCAGTGCCTCCTCATACTCCACTGCAACATCATCATAAACATAGACGAAGTTCTACTTCTTTAGATAAGGGCAATCCAGAACAACAACAAGATTCAATTGTTGAATTGTATCAAGCAACAAAGTTCCCATATCATGATATGGATCCAGATATGGATAAGGATACTGTAGATTTAAATTCCTCGCTTCACTTAAAATTAAAACAGGGGAGCTACTACTTGATTAATTCTTTGCTGGATGACCAAATGCCTACTGCTGATGACAATATGGAAACTGTGAACGAGGACATGGAGATTGATGAATTAATTGAACAGACTGGCCCTCAACTTAGCAGTAACACTGCCCAACATGAAATTCCTACAGCCGATACGCACATAGATAATAAAACTGATAACCAGGTTGAAGAGAACACAAACTAAACACGTTGAAGAAGAAGTGGATATAGAGCCTAATAAACTAGTTCCTCATATTGAATTTCAGAATTCCTAAAATTGTATTACACTGCTATTGTAGAGTTACTAGTTTATTAGGCTCTATATCCTCTTCTTCTTCAACGTGTTTAGTTTGTGTTCTCTTCAACCTAGTGAACACTACTGTCGTCCCTCTCACTTTGTAATTGACCTTTTCGACGAAAGGACAATATTAACACTTAGCATTACTCATTACCACAATATTATAAAAGTATATCACCTCTGTGGGTAGTTGTGTATTTACTACTCTTATATATATTTTATATGAATTAAATGAATTTTTCAAATAATACAATGAAACTGTACACATAAAAATCTGTCTTTCTTCACTGCTTTGGGTGATCTAACGTGTTATTAACTGGTGGTTTAAAATTTAAAGACTTAATTGACGAGTCATGTCGCATAACTTTTTTACTCCTTATACTAGCTTCGAGGTAAGGGAAGAGTAAGTAATAAAGAATACTCATTTTTGATATGCTTAAAACATATTAATATATATCAATACACTATTAAATTGTGACTTCAGATTGGACAATATTCGCCTCAACCATTCACCCCGAAAACAGCAAGACAAATTCAACCTAGATGGAGAAATTACATAGTTTCTCAAGAAGAATTTCTCAATTCGGTTTCTGATAGACGTTTGAAATTGGGTATGCTATGATATTTTTATACATAATATTATGTATGTATTTTATAATTTTTACCATGTAATTGTGACATGGATTAAGCATTTTTTAATGGATTATTCTAGGAAATGATTTATTGATGATTCCCATGCGCTACCCAACTTGTTGCTTGAATTGTACTAGAGGATATGAGCACCAATGGGGAATAATCAGTTTAATCGTATGGACTGTGAACTTGTTTCTCATTTGTGTTTTAATCGTTTTACGTTTCATTTAGTTAAAAGTTGTATAATTTGATATTTGCAGAAGCCCTGTTGTACAGTATAGTGATTGATAATAGTTATATTTCATAGTTGACAATAATTGACAAATCTAATACAATTTGATATAGTTATAACAGGTAACACAAATAATGTTTGTTGCTACAATTTGTCTCACGATGTATGTATAAACCGTGTAATAACTTTCATAAAGCAAATATACCACTAAAGATTTAATTACATGAGATGTATCTCAAGTAAGTAAGGCTCTGGCTAAAAATGATAAAATCTCATTCATGTATAGAATGTAATGTGTATTAAAAAATAGAGATTATAAAACCGTGAATTGCATGCATGTGGATAATATTTTTGTGTTCACTGCCTGTGTTTTACATGCTTCAGTGTTCAGTGCAGTAGTAGTTATTAAAATTTTATATAAGTCTGCATAGTAGTCCGAATTTTATTATGTACTCTGTGCTTGAATGTCGGTTCATCCAAAATCCAAAGCCAGGCTAACACATAACGCTAACGCAACACAGGCACATGGAATCACAAAACGCTGGCTTTGCTTTGGTTCAACGCAAACCCTGTCATGGGATGGGAATTCGACTAAATTATTCCTTGCTGGTTGCGCCTGCTGTTCAAATATCCTCTGTTTACAAAGTTTACATTAAATTATGTGGATTCCACAATCCGCGGAGAAATCGGACAAACGACAAACATGACATGTCATTAATGTCATAGCAGGTAATACATTATCACTAATAAAAGGAGCATTTCATTTCATAATATTGAATGTATAAAACTAGCAATATCACATAATATGACAATAGCAGTTTCACAAGTGTTGGTAAAGGTCTAGAGTAGAGTGTGAAGTCCAGACGAGAGACCTGGCTGTACTGGTGACTGGAGGTTGGATTTCGAAAGATTGATAAAAAATATTTCCTAGACTTGCTGGAAACCGAATCGGGATCATTAATAATAAAAGAGTTGCCGTATCGACAAATAATGATCTTCAGTGTCATATGCAGACTCAAATATTTTTGCACTAATAATTTTGAATTTAGTGAGTGAAACAGGAAACTAAAAAATATACTATTCTGTTTCTATCATATTTCATGTCATATCTTAAATATTGAATATACTACTATTTTAAGGATTATAAAAACACCCCTATGATGTATGATAGTGGTATTACCGAAATACTACAATATCAAAAACCAGACAATAAGTCAATAGATTTAGAGTTTTAAGGAAAGTACATATTTTATTATTATTGACATGTTAAAATGTATTGATATTTTATTTTTATTTTAGTGATCCGTATTCCGTACTAAACACAGTCCATAAAATTGCAACACTTGGCGAGTACTGGCTGTAAAGCAAGAAAATCTTTAAATTGTCAACTAACTGTCACCGAATCCTAATCTGTAAAGTAAAATCAAGCAAAAATTAAACATGGCAGCATACCATTCAGCTGCCACTCCTTCTGGTAAAATAACGGTAATAATCAAATAATTAATTATTAGCAAGAACTTAAAATATTTAAATGTTTGGTCAAGACAAAATACAAATAATCATGGTTCGTTTTGGCAGGGTGGCACAAAGAAAGTTGCAGAACTCCCAGAAATGCCACCATTGTCAAAGTTCGCACCGATATTACCAGCGTCAGCCGATGAAACAATTGCTCCTGGTACTGCTACCACAAAGGTGGAAGACACTAAACCATTGAAGCGGTAAATTGTTCACTATACATAACATAGTATTTAGTATAGGACTAAGAAGTATTTTTTTAATAATAAATAAATAATAAATATTTCAAAAATATTTTTAAGTTTTCATTCTTCTAATGTTTTTAGGGACGATCTCAAGCCTTCAAAATTGACACTTGAATTAAGCCCTAAACAGGTACATAAACATAATGCTTCATTATTACGCTGTAAAGTCTAAACATGATTTATGTAGTATGAGGCATTAAATATTAATTAGTATGATTTTTTGTAGAAGCAAGACATCAAAGATGCATTCAATGCGTTTGATACTGCTGGAGTTGGTTATATGAATGTTGCTGATCTTAAAGTTGCTCTTAGAGCTATGGGGTAGGTGGATATTTGCATACTCGAATAGATAGAAGATAAAAATCCCTTAGCCTTAAGCATTAATTGTTTTATTGTTTTAATTTAGATTTGAACCGAAGGCTAAGGACATCAAGAAAATAGTAGAAAGTGTTGACAAAGCTGGAACTGGTAAGTTATTAGGGTCTTAAAGGAAAGTATTATTATTTTATTATTATTAATCGAATAATCTCAACGTTTTTTCAGGAAAGTTATGTTTCAACGATTTCATGAGTGTTATCGTTATGAAAATGACGGAGAAGGACAGTAAGGACGAAATTCTTAAAGCATTCAAACTATTTGATCGTGATGGGACTGGGTATATAACTTTCAACAACTTACAACAAATTGCTGTAGAATTAGGGGAAGGATTGGCAGACGAAGAAGTTCAAGTAAATTAAAAAATGTTTGATTTATATTTATTAATGTGTTTACAATCTACAAGCAGGGTACATGAATGAATGTTGTTAGTAAATTACTTCTGATTGACAGGAAATGATTGAAGAAGCGGATTTAGACGGTGATGGTGCTGTCAGTATGGACGAATTTTTTCGTATAATGAAAAAGACAAGTCTATACTAACAAAACTTACAAGTTCATCCGTTTCCTTTCTGTGTACGCATTCTCTTCACTGTTTCCACTATGATCATGGCTCACTCTAGTCCTCCAATATTTCTGACACAAAAATAACATTCTTACTGCCAAAAAAACAAAACAACTATTAAAACAAAATCTTTGTCAGTGAAGTGATCGACAATTTTCGAAGTCTAACTGAAATCGTCGTCCCGTCATCGTTCCGTGTCATACTTTCATTAAATACGAATAATAAGTATTCTATTTTGTGTACAAAACTCTGTGCAAATATTTATAATTAATATAGTGCTTTTTAACGGTATACTAAACGATTGTGGTTTTATTGTTTTACTAAATTGAAATTAACTGTAACAAAATTGTATTGTATGGATCTCATTTCCTTTGAGTTTAAATGTTATAAAACACGCGTAAGGCATGATTAGTTAGTTAGTACTTAGTACATGTATTAGTTACTTTTGCCATCTGTTTATAACCCGTTATTTAAATTGTATTAGATTAACTGATCAAGTATTTTTCAATGTTATCTTCATTATTAGGTTAGCAGGTTGACTTTCTCCTATAACCTGATACCCTCATGTCTTCATCCTCTATCAACAGTATAGTTAAAAATGTAGTACAATATAAAGGGTCATTCATAAGTGTGTGTTGTATTTAGTATTTGCAATTTATGTGTATATAAAATTATGGCTTTTTTACAATGACCAAAAATAAAGAAATATACATTAGATCAGAGTAGTGAAAATGTTGGATATGTTTTTATTAGCTTGTTAATTTCCAGGTTTCCTGATGGTAAAATCTGCACAATGATTTAATACTATAAGTTTAATATTATAAGTCTCTCTTACTGACGTAAAGACTTTAATGTCCTTCCGTCCAAGATTTTACATGTCAATGTCAAACTTAGCAAATTGACAGCAAAAGTTTTAAATCTTTCTAAACAGGCGAGATGTCATTAAAATGAGAACTTAGTATTTCCTACTGGTGGTGGATAGTACTTATTATTTATGTTCTTTCTTCGTAACTGTTATAGATGATATTACCTACATCACTTTGTATCACATAGCGCTGAATGATATTGCTATAAAATATCTGAGGATGAATTCCAGATCTCCAGTGTAAACTTTCTTTGCATTCTCCCAGCAAAATACCATGACTCATAAATTTAGTGTTTTTGTCGACTTTCTCCTGCATGTTGGCACAACTGCATGCAAAATAGTAAACGGAAGACTATACCAAAGCGAACGTATGGAACCCACTCACTCAATTCGACCGTGCTCCACTCTTTGTTCTCCACAGCTTTGTTTTCTAAGCACTTCTCTCTCTCTTTCTGCAATGTTTGTCATAGAGCTAGTACATAATCATATAAGTAGATCTTTTGAAAGAACAAGTCACCTTCTTAGCAAACTTTTTGAATGTATCTGTCTGCAGGCAGAACTATTACATAGTAAACTAAACTACTGAACACTTCTTTGCAAGTAAGAACTTGGACATGACGTGATGTGACTTTTCCAACAATCTGAGACCGAAAAGACACAAAATGTTCATTTGACTTGCCCAGATTTCCTCCTTTGCCCTTTTTTGATGTACAAAACGTTACCTTTTTTGTGAAGCTTAAGTTGGCCACTATTTTAAGTCTCTGCTACAACTACAACTACAATCAGACTACCACAACTGTACCTAACCGAGCAAACCAAGTATGTAAGGTACCTATATGGAAAATCTTTTTAAAACTATCAGTGCAATGTTCTTGTAATATATCGTGCATGTCCTACTTAGGTGCTATTATTTATAATGTACATTCAGGATCGTACGTAAAAGCATTGCGGCGGTTGTAATACGGTTTCCACCCATGTTTTGTATAGAGTCAGAGGTGTATTACATTACATTAGCAATAAAATATGTTCTGTAAAACTGAAAAGAAAAATGTGCCTTACTTTACAAGTAACTAAACATGATGCACGAATAGAAGAAAGTAGCAGGAAGAATGTTGGTTTTTTGCCACCACGCTCCGCTTTTGCGTCCTGCTGATTCCACTTCACTTCACTTGACATATGCCTCGACTCTTGACTTGACACGGGTTGTCCCAACTAATCTCATTTTCTTATTACGTACTTGCGTTCTGGAAGTAAGCAAAGCAAAAGCAACCAAGGTACTTACTGTGCATGAAGTGTAAGGTAACTATATTTATTTTGTCATTCATAGGGGAATATTGGTGTATAATATGATTAGAAAGAAAGAAATCATGTAACCTATATTATACTTTATATACCTAATAATGCAATATGTCAGACAATAGAAGCAATGCATCATGGAAAAAATATAACATATAAATATAGCATAGAATTCTTTTACACGTAAGTAATACACAAATAGAAATATGCACGAATGGCCACTGTTTTTTAAAAATGTTATTCCATACCAGGACGCATTGTCACCGATTTTGTGCTTGTGCATTACACACTCTAAGCTCTGCTTTTAGAACGTTATGTTTATTATTTGTATGTGACAAAAAATTGTATTTTCTCCCATGCATTATACAATACACCGTGTACACCTGCAATAAAAATGGATAGGAAATCTCACATATGCTTCACTTCAAAATGTTGCTTACTTGAATAATTATGTAATCAATATACGGATTCCGGGAAAGCAGAAGGCGTGAAGTGGATATTAGTATTCATTCATAGCAGAAGCACTGCTTGTAACGTACGGAGATGGTATGGGCAGCAAGAACAAAATATGCGTTTTATAAGTAAAATGGATTGTTGAATAATATTTTTGTAGATTCCAAATCGTATACTTTTACTATAATAATAGGCAAATGGAATAAGTATTGTAGTAAGGATGATTGTGCTGATAGGGTATACAGCGACAGCTGTCACAACGTGGGTACTGATTATCATAATATTTATTCCGCATTATGGTAATCCCAAACCCAGCTTAGTTTAAACTTTCCAGATTTCAGTTTCACGGTTGCACGCAGCGTTAATAACCATATTTCTACAATGTCAATCTTTAAAATTTCATTTTCCTTATTGACTCTTTACTTTTTTGGTTGTACAATAATTGCCTAAGCCTCGGTTGTTTTATACAAATTGTTTTCAATTGGAATACATGATACCAAAGAAAGTTGAAATTGCTTTCACTTGGATTTAATAATTTCACTTTGTTCTATTGTGAAGTGAAAGTATTTGTGAGAGATTCACAAATCGCAAACCATTACATTTAGTTTATGTATAACATTTTCAAATTGAATCTTTGATATTAATAATTTCAAGCAAAACAAGAACGTAAATGAAAAGGAAATCTTCCTTGCATTATATTACCGTGTGCTTTTCTTAGTATTTTGCATTCGCTAATGTTTCACTTATAAGTGTACATAAGGGTAAACTATTTAATACCCAACGCGTGCATAACCGAATATTATAGGAAGTATGTGTGTGCATTTGTACTCTCATACTTTCGTGTTTTATAGCCCTACTTCTATATTCAGCTAGCTGTATACATAATTTTCTAAACATATTCACAAAAGTTACCATAATATAGTTTTAGTGCAAACTTTGACAGATATACCATTTTCATGTCTTTACCGTCATTTCTTCTCAGTTGAGGTGGGGTAGCTGTTGCAGTCGCTACTTCGGTAGTTTCACTAGTGGTTTCTCCGCTCCAATGCTAAAGCCTTCTTGTAGAGTAGTTACTGCAACACTGAATGTAAACGAAAGAAGCCACGAGCTGTCAAACACATACTTTGCGCGATTTCTATTTATATATGAGAAAATAATGGGTGTTTAACTGGATAAGCCTGGAACTCTATCGACGAATCACATTATGAAGTTACATGACTGCGTTATATCACAAACAATGCATTCTTTAAGGAAAATGTATATCATATACTGTATAAGTATTAATAAGTAGGTAGTGCCAGTGCGGTAAGGAAAATGACGTGAATAACAACTATATGATGGCATATGAGACTTAGAAATATTCACACAGTTTGTTTTTGTTATACAACACAATACAGATTGTTGACACACCAGGAAAGTGTGGCTTTATACAATATGAAGAGTAATATTGCAATGAAAACAAACAATGAGCTACTGGTTTTGTGAACGTTGTGCCCTTTGGCCACACCATAACTTTATTGTGTTGTCAATTGATTTCCATTTCCTCCTGTGGGCACATTCTCTTTCTATTTACCCGTCATTATTAATACTTTTGATTAATAAGTAAATTCGTAATATTTTCAGCTGAATGAAACTTGTTAGCTTGGCTGTAATAATTTATATGAACGTGGCTTAGCATTGATTACATGCTATCCCTACACTGTCCACTGTAGAATTATGTGTGAGATAGGGAAACAAAAATTAAATTAAGGACAGATGAAATCAATGATCTTGAAAATCCTAGTGTTTTATTGATGCAATTTTATTCTGTAAGTTCACAAATGTTATATTCATATCATATCACTCTCGAAATTGTCCATACTAGTAAGTCTGTAATGTTACAAAACGGAAAAATACCAACACTGACCATTTGTACAGAGTTAATAAATAGTTACAGTTTTTACAGTTACAATAATACAATACAGTGTGGGAGTATTATATTTTAGAGA
Source organism: Pogonognathellus flavescens (assembly GCA_019776165.1). Taxonomy (NCBI): domain Eukaryota; kingdom Metazoa; phylum Arthropoda; class Collembola; order Entomobryomorpha; family Tomoceridae; genus Pogonognathellus; species Pogonognathellus flavescens. Next base: position 50,749 of record JABASD010000476.1, read on the forward strand.
CACATATTATTAACTTATTTACAGTATAGGAACTGGAATACACATTTTATTTTTACGACACGTTATGTAATTACACACTAGCCTTCTAATACTTGTTACGTCAGGCGAGAAGTCAATTAGTAGTAGTTTGCTAATTAAAGAAGCCTATGGATATACGTTGGGTTAAGGTGAATTTCTAACAGGTACACACTGAGGACTTCAATAAGTATACATTACACATGGCAATTGCAATTATTATTCATGTTTATACACAGGCAGGTTTATATATTATGTACTTTATTTCTTACTACACTCATTACATGAATTTGTAACCCTATCCGACACAAGAATATAAAATGAATCCAAACCTAATTGCAAACTGACTTTACTATTTCAGGGAAGCCGAAAGGAATAGATTTCCAGTTCGTACTATTTTATTAATGCGTACAAACACTTAGCAAGTGCAATTCGCACGGAAGGCGAACGCAGTAAACAGTAAATTATAAGTAGCACACCTGTCACAACACAAACTTATCAGAAGAATGAACACACTATAATGAAACTCTAGCATGCCTTTGAAATTGGAATGAGATCAATCTGTTGCGTATTGGAAACATGATCGCTAAACTATGTTCTAGGTGTAGCAGTCGTAATAATAACCCAAGCCTTCTTTAAGCATTTAGGACTACACAATAAAATGGAAATTTCGAACATTGAGAATAACAGCTACCTGTAGAACTACTACAGTGCAAATTGCATGTCTATACACATTAGAGCAATGCGATCAGTTTACTTCACAGTACAGCGTGGAGGCTTTAGAGGCAAACACACTGCTGATATTATTAATGCAAATTCAACACTTTATATTAAGTTTTAAACGCACATTTGCAATTAATTGCAAGTTTGCAAGACTGTATTGAGTTCCCGGTGAATGCTTCCTAAGTCTTTGACTTTCTCTGCAAGCTGAGAATTAAGTGCTTCCAAAACTTTACGCTGAGAGTCTTGAGTTCCAAGAGCCGTTTCTAGTTGAGCCTGTACTTCATTCAACGTGGCTCGCAATAATTCATTTTCCTAATACAGAAAATGATCGATTTCTTGTTGAAATTCATCTCTCGAACACATAATCATATAGGCGTCTATACAAATACACTTACCTTAACAGCGTCGCTATTACTTCCGTTGACAATCTCATTAAGCATTCGTAGTTCCTCATCTTTACTTTGAAGCTGCTGTGAGAGATATTCAACTTTTTCCCTCATGAGTCCAATTTCATTTCGCAGCTCGAGAGCCGCATCAGAATTTCCTTTGGCAGCTTCAGCCTCAAGCGTTCTCTGCTTCAGTCGTTGGTTATCCTCCTTATAAGCATGCAATTGCCGCTTCCATTCCTCCACGTTGGCCGTACTCTCTGTAAGAGCCGCAGTCAGTCTCGCATTGTTTGTCTTCAAAGTTGACAATTCCACTTCCCATTTTTTCGCGTTCACGGAACTGGCAACAAAGTAAAACAGCATAAAGATAAAGAAACAAGTAGTGTGGCAGAGTGTAGCAGTCAATCCAAGTAGACGCTGCAGTAAATGTCTTCTGTTAACTAAATAAAGCTAAGTTGGGGTATTGCGGCTTTAAGTTAAAACTGCAGCCTTCTTTTCGGGAAAAGTCAAGTATGAGCATGACGCAAATAAATAAGAGCATCCAATTTCATACCTGATGTGGTATAAAAGCCGAAATAAAATACTTGCGCATAAAAATACACACAACACTAATGCAAAAAACCAAAAGAAGAGGCAAGTCAGTTCAATATTCCGAGATATACCTCTGGGCAAGAGCCAAACGAAGTCGTTCATTTTCATACTTCAGCTGTGCCTCTGGAGATTTGTCTTGTCTCCCGAGAGTACCGGTATGTTTGGGGCTGTCAATAGTTCCGATACTCGTGACAACATTATTAGCCAAACTATTTGGCACCGGAGGAACTCCAAGACTTTTTGTCAACGTAGAGCAATTGCCTTTCAGCAAAGAGTTTGCATTTGCATCATTCATCAACACATCCGTATCCTCATGCGTTTGACCATTCTGCGTTATCAAAGGGTTGTTTTGATGCTGCTGCTGTTGCTGCTGTTGGTTGATTTGGCTTCGTTGCAGCAAAGGGGAAGACATCATACTGGGAGGAGGGATCGTTACGGCATTATTCAATCCAGCTAAATTGTTGGACATTGGCACATGGTGAGATGACTGAGAGTGTTTCCCGGACGCTCGAGTTGCTTCTCTCACCTCTAAGAATTGTTCCGAAAACTGTAAGAGAAAAATTGGGGCAATACGATACTTTTATTTATTCATTTTTATGGGTGCTTTGTTATACCATCACTTTGGGGGAAATAGTAGACTAATGCATTCTTACGATGAAAGAACTAGAAGAGTAATTTTTCCACGTTCAGTAGTTGGAATGTGGAAGAGAGAACAGAACAGAAGAGAATCGACCTGCGAATGCTTTCGGTGGAGAGAAAGTAGATTAATGACCACTCTGCTTTCCTTTGGCAAGTTGACGTAAAGGTGTGTCTGCTGTCTTGTCTAGATATTTTATTGTACTCCATCTACGTCCCGGTTTACCTGTCTGCTCTGTGCCCTTTAATCTAATGCACTCTGACTTGTTCTTTCTTACCTCCTCTCCTACAATTTAGATTCAATTTCTCATACAGCACAAACCAAACCAGCAAACTACCATCTGAACTGATTTAATGCGTCCCTTTCCCAGCTTCCCGTTCCCGAACCATATTTCTATGCTGCAAGAAGTCATCTCTCTGTTCCAAGGGCGTAACTAGGATTTTGTAATGGCGGCTCGAGCCGTTTGCCGGGGACTCACAGCCCAAAAAACTCCAACGTTGTCCAACAACTCCTTTTTTCCGGAATCTGTGGGGGGCTCAAGCCCGGTGTAGTTACGTAGTTACGCCCTTGCTCTGTTCCATCCACATCTTCCTGTCACAAACTTTTCTTAACTTAACGTGGAACATCACATGCCGTCATGCAGTCAATTGTAATAGTAAAAGAAAAAAGTTCTTACTTTATTCAGCTCAGCTTCCGATGGGAATCCAAGACCGTAAACAGTATTGGCTCGCACGTCCGACCATTGTCCAAATTTTTGCGAGGTCTTTGTGAAGTTCATTCCTGGACTCACTGTCGAGTTGATCACTGCCTATATATACGTAAAAAAACGTAATGTATTTTCTATAATCAATAACTTATGCACTCGTCATGTCACTTCCTTCTTTTCTCTAATCAGATTTATCAATCACTCTGTAGTGCAAGGGGAGTGGAAAGACAAGGGAATGGATATAATTACTATTACGATATATCTGGACTCCGTCAGTCATAGCCCCGCTTTCCAATTCCAGTTAATTATAAGTTAAAACTACCTTGTACAGATATAAAAAGTATTAATTTTAAGTGCGTTGTATAGAATGTGGATTTCTCATGTGCCTTTATTCGAAGTCAAATTAATTCCATTTCATTCAGCAAGCTCAAAAATTGTTCTAGATGTAGAATAATGAGAGAGGAAATCATTGAAATTTTAATTTGACTTGCTAATAAGTTACTACAGATTACAGATACATTTATCTTATTGGAATTGTAAATCGTATCAACATATACGTATTATTCAAAATGTGGGCAATTTGTGTGTGTTTTACTCGTTAGTTAAATGTAAATCTGATGAATAAGTTCCGGAATGGGAAAATTTTGTGCATTTCCGCATTGTTACGTAACTATAGCTGTATCAGTAACAGTGATTCTTTCCCAAGGAGGAGTATTTGAATTTGTCTAATACCACATTGCATTGGTAGTTTGTTAGGTAAGTACTTTGTTTTACGAGTTGGAGAGGAAGATAAATGAGCGAAACCCTTGAGTGAGATTCGTAAATGGATACATGCATGCCGATGTGTGTATAGTGAGATCATGGAATAGATTTAGAAATTGACAAAGCTATGCTTTCTTTTTTATGTAGTGAAACACTAGAAACACAATGCAAGTCAACGGAAACGAGATAAAGTAGTTGTAAAGTAGTGAAAAGAACAAATCGAGTGTACCATCAATTTTCTCTCTCGTTCTCTCGCCCTCACTTTCCTCTTTCTCTGACTCTTATATACTGAAAACCGAGTGATGGATTCTAAAGGCAACTGGTTTGCTTTTTTTGCACTCTATGTATTTGAAGATAGGCAGTCAATTTAAGAGATTCTGCTACATCCAGTCAAGTTTAATGTCTGGAAGCATACATTGTGTTCTATATTCTATAAAGATATAAAATCTGCACTGCACGTTTGCAGCAGAATTGTCCAAATGTAGTACTACAGGCACAACTGACTTGATAGGTCTTCGACTGGAACTGGGAAGCATTCCATAAAAGCTAAGGTAAGGTCAACCATATAGACTGCTGTGGAAATAAGTAAAACGCCGTATGTTGGTGGTAGACGGCTTGTACTTACAAGCAATATGTTTAATGTTTCAACTTTGAGCAAGGCATTAAAACTACAGACACCTACGCTACATATAATATTGGAGAGAGTTGAAGAATGAATTCGAATTGGTATTCTCTGCGTAGCGTGCTAAGTACCACATTCACATAACGAACTAAAGCTGCATTGTATAAAGCCGCGATAGTAGCTGTTGGTCTATTTGTTCAAGTACCTAAACATAATAGGGGCTTGTGAGATTTGAGACTTGACTCGACCAGAAATGACATAGTGACAATGTCTTGTTCTTTTTTATCTATGTATCGTTCGTTGTGTGTCTTGCTTTATTTAACTTATGGTTCAGGAAAGTGGTATGTAGTTCAATTCAAGTCATCCTTTTTTACTATTTCAAAAAAGAACGGATTGCCTTTGTACATTGCGTACTATATGGATACAATGGATATGAATTGGAATATTTTCTGCATCACTGTTACTGCTACTATACTGCTATATTGTATTCTGAGTGAATTTTACTCTTGCACATAAAATCAGAGTCATTGTGAAAGTCAAGAAGTGTTGGAGGAGTGTTGGAGATGAGAAACTCATAAAATCTGAGATGAGGTGACGTGACACAGCATAAAATAGAATGAGCAAGGAATATTGGCAAGAGAGACAAGTGGAAACCATTGGATTGTATTGTATTGCAGATGGAGGAACTCTTGCATTATTTACTTATGGTCTTACCTTTGTGCCTTCTACGCTGATGATTCTGTAGAGAGCCCGGGAGGAATCATAAAAGAAAGATACAGGTACTGCTGCCGATGATGCTGGCACCCACGACCTTTTTGTCATCGGATCAATGTGGAATACATGGGCCTTACATGTGAAAATTGGCTGCTCCCTGTAAAATTTCATTAGGCTATTAGTTCAGATTAAGAAAGTGATCAAACACATTTACCCTTTCGACTTGATTCGCTCACATTTTTCTCTGCTACCAAAGAACAAAAAAGCTGACCTAGAGAGAAAGTCTCTACTAAACACATAATAGGTAGAGTCGTATATCTAAACATTTTCTAGATCTTCATTACTATACCTAAGAACACGAACAAGTAGGGCATACACAGAGAATACCTATGGGAACAAACACATGAGATGAAACAGAAACTATAAAAGCTGAATTTTTGATGGCATTACCACTATTGGGGATAAAATGCAGCTACTAGAGAGAAGCAAACCTAAACAGAATTCTGTACACCCCTAGGAATGTTACGTAAAATTTACATTAGTTTATGGATAAAGAAAGGAATAGGGTAAATTACCATTATTATTACTTACTGTCTTACTTGGTATTGTATACTTATATCACAGCTGTACACATACACGCAGGAGGGAGTATAAATATGCTTACATGTATGCCTATCCGCATTTAGAGTGCGGTATAGATTATATTCGTCTGTATTTAAGTTTTAGCTCTCTCTCTGTCTGAGAGCCGTTACGAATTCTGTTGGGTAGTATCATTCTATTAACTATTATATTCTTTGGCTAAATGTACGTTGTATGTAGTTGGGAGAAAGCTTTTAATGCTCGCACATCATCACCATTACTATTACTATCACCATGAAATGGCTCTGCCATAACTTCCGACACATTTCGCAAGCGAGACTACAAATTGTAGCAAAACTCTCAAGTTCTGTGCTGCTACGGATGACTCTAGTTCTGGTTCTGCTTCTTTTGCTTCAAACTTTCCCTTCTCTTCCATTCAAACTGGATGTTAGTCATTGGGACATAGTACAGTTTTGGGTAATTTTAAATGGAAGAAAGTCTACAGATACAGAATGGATAGAATTAGGCTTTACCGCATTGCCGATTAAAGGAAACGGGATAGAAAACTATTTTGGCGACACGACACTAGTGCAATGCAGTTTACTGTTATCTTCTGACGACCAGAACACAGAACAGTATGGATATCTTTACTTAGACTTCCAAGTCGCAATAGTCGCAAACTGTACATACATGCAGTGCATGCACGTAGCCACTACCACTATTTGTACTGTACATACACTTCAGATCTGAATGAAAGGAAAAACAGATAAGACGAGACGTTATTGTTCTCCACGGTTGTAAATTTTATGCCTATTTATAATCTTATTACCATTACACTTTTCCTTGTAACAGTAATGTAGTAATCGCATTTAAAATACAATAAACGATTAAAATACTTTACTGGAGTGGTCCAGTCTTATTTATAGCAGCATTATTAATGTTCCGCACTTGACATATATTTTATTTACTACTACAGATATTACACTTTATTGCATTCCTGCATTTACTATATTTCCTAAATAAACTTTACTTTCGAATACTTTCACTATTAAATTTTGTTAGAATTGAATGTACTCTCCCACTACATAATTTGGCTGTGCCGTAAAATTAATTCTCTTTAATTTCAATCTCCAATTCCCCAAAAATTGTTTTGATCTTTTTGTAATTAAACATGTGGGCCCGCACAGGACCTTTTTACGCTCATGTTAGCACGCGAACATAGAGGTGTACACAAATTAAAGCTTTACAATTTATCTGTATACTCCGCCTGTACTGATTGCATCAACTTCAAAGCCAAACTTTTATAACCTATAATTAACAAAGTGAGCTATATTATATATGAAATCATTGTAAATGAGATGAGAATTGAAAGCCAACTAATTCATTCACGTAAACAAACAGAAATGTTTTCGCAAACTTTCCTTTCAACTTTCTATAATGCCTTTCCCTTCACATCTACACTTTTCTCTGCCTTCTAATAATTGAGCTAGTCAGTTTCGACTTCTTTACTTCTTTCCACTCCACCCTTCTTGTTTTATGCTTACTGACTGTAAGTCTACTACTGCCAATTCTTTACTCCTTTTCACCTATATAGATCTGTATTCACGACTGACCTTGTTTTTATATATGGAACAATTTAATTTTAATTGAGGAAATTCCTGGAAAACTATTTGAGCATATAAGATTTTACATGTTATATACATCTACTAATGATCTCCACAGTCTACTATAGTAGAAATGGAAAAAGTTCAATTGAAATATATAGGCACGATATTTTATACTTCAATCAATGTGCTAACATATTATTGATTTCCTCTTATTTACTAGAAATTTTCTTTTTATGGAACACCTTTTGTGTATAGGAGTAAGTAAAGTATCCAAGTCTTGCTATGAATTTCAATTCAACTGAAAAGTTAAATTTGGGCAAAAATAAAAATTGAACTGTATGTATTTTGCGACTGTGACTGTAAGTAAATTGTATACAAAATCAGAATAGTACAACAATAAAAACTATTTTCTCTTGTTGGGTGTAAATAAAAATATTCGTATTCAATTGTGTGTAAGCTGTATACTAAAAGCACGTATCGCATATCATTATCTGTAATTTCTAAAGTTGCTGTGAATTGAAGCTGATGAAAAAGAAAATCTCGTTTTCCGCCATGCTCCCAAAGCCCCAATCTCAAGCTCAGTTTTACAGACTCACTCTCAAGTCTCAATGCGAACAGAACTCACGTACGACCGATGGTTTGTCCCGTATATTGCCAGCAACCACGTTTGACCAATTTTCCTTATTTGCATATGGTGAAATTCAAAATATGCAAAGAAGTACTTAAACAATGCATTCCAATCCAAACTTGGGTCCCTAGAAACCTTTCCCTATTACGTTTTACTTGGAAGGTGATTGTATATAAAAGCCATTCATGTACTTACACTAAACAAGGCTACTTTGCTAACGGTCTACTTACACTACTTACACATCAAGAATAAGCAAATAGATATGCAGCACTGCAGTCGTGACGAAAACTTTTTGTTCTCTATATTGAAACTTTAGTAACTCGATTTCAAGATTTCGTGCATACACTTTTAACGCGCATTCAATTTTATAAGAGAAGACCATAATATACTTGAGTTCTTTTATGAGTTTACATACAAACGGATATAAGAATATATAACAGTTTGTAGCTCTATTATAAAATAAAAAAATCCACACAGTGCGTCAGCACACTCTCATCAGTAAGTAAATTGCAAGAAAAAATTCACTTGCTATGAATCGATTTGGAAATAGGTAGTACTACAATCTTTGCTGATTTGCTTGCAAGTCTTGTTTAGCAGTGGATGTAGATTGGACGGCGAAATATATTAGTGTAATGCATTTCTATGTAGACGAACCCGGGTATTCGTATATTTTAAGCATTTCGTAGCGTAGATAAACTCTTTCACCGTCAGTGGTATATTTTAAAATATTTATCTAGAAAAAGGAAATCACGGTATTCTGTATTGGAATAGTGGAATAAAGGAAATCCAAATCTAAATTCCAGACAACTGCCGTGCTATGTGTATATATTCTCCCCTCTTAGAACATAAGACAATAAAGGAAAGCAATATAGAGAAATGCAAAGAGAATCAGATCCCAGGAAAAGATTTGTAGGTAGTAGCAGTAGTTGAGTTTTAGGTGGTGGATACAGGGAGAGCAAGACAAAACGAGAACATTTATAATATTTATGGTAATTCTTCCTGTTATGCTTTTTATATGCTTCATCTTTCTACGCTACAAGGATCTGTCTTGCTTTCCCCTACAGATACTTCCTCCCAGATGAGTGAATAGTGGAAAGGTAAACAAATGTAAAATCCACAATTTATTAGTCGGATGTAATATCTAGTAGCAGCAGAAGCAAAGTAGAAAGAAAATGGATATTATAATATGCATGTATTCTTATCTTGGCACTCTAATGGTGTATAGTAGTAGCTGTGAACACTACAACTACTACTCCCGTACTAGTACCATTGAGGAAACTGGGTAAACTAAACTACTATGCAGTACCGCACTGCGTGAGATTTATCGATGGAAACCTGAAGACTGCTGTTTATATTTGTAAACACATGAATGACTCATGCACAACAAAAGCTGCTGCTATGTATTTTCATATTGTAAAAAAACTTCCATGATAAAAAATGTTATATCGCAAGCTATCACTCTTTTAGCAAAATACAGAGGAATTACATGAAACTACAAATGACATAAAATGTTCGATAAAATGATAACCGGACAATAATGGTATTCAGTACAATAACTGCATTTTACACCCGACAATTGGTACATTCCAAAAAAATGATGGTGGGAAACTGTCATCCACACTCACAAACACGCCCAAAGCATTTATAAAGCCTCGTATCATGTACACAACATTAACTTTGATATTAAATTGAAACACTCAGCGGAAATGTTATGGTATTACATTTATTAGAAATACACACAACTATCCTACTAGTGCTGGAAGAGCGGGCGATGATGGTGCAAATACCTACCGTTTGCGTCCCAGGAGACTGCACAAATAGAGCTGCTGCAACTGATCCGAGCTCAATTCTCCAGACATGATTCAGATGACCACGAGAGAGTCCTTGTCCCATGCCCTCCTTTTAAAAATCCTTTAGTAGAATCTCTACGACTCCTCATAACAGCTTTTTTCACTTTATCCAGTCGACAGACAAATACATCTCTGCAAATAACCCAAGAACAATACAAACGACTAAAGATAAATCAAAAGAAACCAAACAACTTTGGCTCATGGAACACATCGTACGTAGTTTTTCTTCAAGAATGTCACTACTCGTTTTCCAAGACTATTTTCTTTATAAATCTATTCTGGCATGGTTGGATGGATAGAGAATGACGGCTATATAGTGTCTACGTATTGCTACAGAATACTAACATACATACCGGTAAAATCTTCAGAAGGATGTATGACATCTTATATTATTTTGTCCATTGCTAAGTTGTATTGAACAGTTTCTTTTGTTTCTCTGTACCATATGGTTCTCTCCAGTTTTTTTCTTTTTGGGTATGTCAGTGTTTTAACTCAGCCAGAATGCGATATCAGTTTTTGGTTTTTTGGTTTTATTCCGGTGGAGAGCCGCAAACACTATATGAGTTAAATAATACTGTGGCGTGTTTACTCTCGCTCTCTCACTCACAGCAGTAGCCAGCAGAGTCACGTATAAATGGGATGCCAATATATACAGAAAGACAGAGTGGAGTTACAGTGTAAACAATAGAAACATGTTCCATCATTTCATCGCATCATACGATGACAATAGCATGCTGCTGAGAGTTTTCTTTACAACAACTTCAGCTCAGCAGCATATCTCTACAGTCTTTCACTTCAACTTCCACAATAGCCCAGTAGTAGTGCTAGTTCAGTATTTATACAGGAATGTTTGTATGCGTAAATATATGATGTATGTAAGTAGAGCTATATAAGCTTCTCTCACAATAACTTTTACTATCGTTCACTGTTCACTTGGCTTTCCCTCACTTACTACAAAGACGCACCTCAGAAGACCGTTGTACAATAACACATCTGAAGATAACCAATAGCGAAAGTACATACTTTGAAGATTCTCACAATCAGTCACTAGGCAAACTTTGTCTCTGTCATGTCAAGTCAATTCATCCACTGAGCGAGCTTTTCTTTTCTCCTTCACAATAATATAATATTGCGGAATTCTTTATTCTTCTTCGGTATGTGTAGTGCACCAGGTCGTTTGCAACCAACTCTTCAGCCAAGGCTTTCTATTTTTATATTGTTACCGATTGTTTTATCAACTAACTTCTATACAACAAAATCCACTTCGTTCAGATTGTTCTGCTACAGATTTACTTAGAAACTTGGAAACTCGATGTGTGTCTCTGAGTGCTTTACGCACAAAAACTATTCAGATTATACTTGAGACTTACACTTACTACATATGTACCTCATTTAATTTAACAGGGTTTTAAAAACAAAAAGTAGGTAGGTACCTGCTGGATGAGAAATCTAGAAATATCCTTGGAAATATTTTTAAAAACCTTGAATCTACTAATTTATAGTGTAACTATTTGTATTTACAGGATTTATTTCAAGAGCAGATGAAGTTGTTTAGTGTCCGAAGGAAAATCAACTGTGAGTAAATTGTTTGCTTTGCTTTGTATTGCTGTGGAAGATTTAGTTTTCTCCGTCACATCTGCAGAAGTGTATACAGTCAAGTCGAGTCAAGCCGCAGCCGACTACTGAAGCTGGAAAGCAAGAAGCACTCAAGATATAACTCCAGCAGCTTTCGCCGACTTGCCAGTGAAACACATGCGTTTGGCGAGAAAGGTTTCTAGTAGAAAATTCTCTTTTGCTCTGCGTGAAAGGAAATCGAGTCTGTTCTGTTCTTTTATTTTTTGTTCAGACGAGAGAAAGGGAATGGTACGAGGAGTCTCAATCTGTCTAGTAGCCTCTAGTCAGTCCCCACTCTCTCTCTCAGCTCCAACTAATGTACTGTAACTCAACCCTCACTATTCCAACTTTCTGGCTGATACATGAAAGTAGAAAAGACAAGCGTAAGTCAATGCTCACCAAAAAAAAAGAAACCTAAATGACACAGACAGACTTTTTACCTTATACACTTAAATTTACATTATCACTTCTCGTTTCAGATGTATTTCATTCCTTTCCACGTTGAAAGATCATTTCTTATAATTGGTATAGGCTTACAGCACTTTCCGTAACAAGAGACGTGTAACGAATATAATAAAACAAAATCCTCTTCTGCCTAGTGGTTTGTTTCATCGATGACCATAGTCATGCTGCTTTCTCCTCTGCTTTTACGTATATTGCGAAAACCTCTTAATAAAATTTCCCCTTCTGAACTGCCAAAAAGTAACTTTGCTAAAATTTTGTTCCAGTATAGTTCTAGTAAAACAAGATTGGTATGGATAGCCAATGCTGTAAATGTATTAGCTACTATACCAATAATAATAAGATCTAAAATTCCCTAAATGTATTTTCATAGTTTTAATGGTTTTCCATTTGTATTGATATCTATTATTTCAAAGCGTACTACACATTATCTTGCTGTATACACCCTTAAAGCTTAGTGTACAACAAATCACTCACAACAGGAATGAAACAGAGTCGTTTTCTCCACTCTGTCTTCATTCACTTCTCTAATCTCTAATGTTGGCTTTGGCTGTCAAAGAGCTATTATCTGTAGGAAGCCAGGTAAGTAAGTAAAAGCTCCTTGTCAGTCTTTTATCTCTCTGGGGTATTTAGCTGCTAATGTTTTTGTTTCAGCACTCGTCCTTTGCTAAAACAGATATACGCTACTCGTCTACCTTGGGCGACTAAATGAATGCTTTCACTGCACAACTGAGTAGGCAAGCAGTTTTAATATTTCTCTCTTGACAGGAAATTAAATGATGTAAAGTAAAACCAATTCGAATGCTTAATGAAAGCAGACTTTATTAAAACAAATTCATAATAACCCTGCAGCATGATAAGATATAGCAGCTAGGACAAGTTAATATATTTATTTTTTGGACAAACGAGGCAGACATAAAAGACAAAATATTATGAACGAATCTCCACAACTTCAAAGCGTTTTGAAATGTACAGCTACTAATCTGCATTAGCCTGCTAGAATTATATCTACCTCGATCCTGATAATCACTGCATAAATCTCAATGATTACTTTAGTAGTAGACTCGCAAATTCGACAGGATATAATTATAGGGTAGGTAATAGGTAACCGAAACCAGCGTTATCCAGTTGAAATTTTTCCTGTGAAAGTAGCGCAAAATGAGTTTGTGAATTTGAAGCAGAGCGATAAAGTTGTTAAGAAGTACGTGTACGCCGTTATTGTTGTATGTTTTGCATTGAGTCAATTTAGCATTCTACGCATGTATTTTTGTGTACACAGAGACCTACATAATAAGCTAAACAGGGAACATTATTGTTAGCAGAGCTTGGGCACAGTAAATTGAGCCGACTGACTAAGTTTAATGAGACCATTATGTATTATCCACACAAAACAAAGGAAAGAGCCGTCAGAAGCAGAAATTTAAATGTTTAAAGACGGATTACTACAAGCTCAGTTAGAGGCAGTGTGTGGTGTGGTTTGGTTTACAATTACTGAATCTTTTATCTCTTTCATCCCACGTAGCCTATTACGTGCGTCAAAAGGTGATGGATGTTAGTACTTTTGAACCATCTAGGGCTAGAATGTAAAGTCAGTCATGCAAATACAGATATTAGTATAGTGCCAAGGAAATAACAGTATGGAGTCTGACAACAAGCAAGCCTACAAGACTTTCGGTTAGTCTTTGAAATCTCAGCATGTTTTACAATCAGATGTTGCAAATCTACCGTTCCCATCGTTTGTTGCTGCTTAGGCTAAAACGGTAATTCACATACTCAGTGGGAGACTTTACATAATACACACAGGTGCTACTACTACACAAACACGTATCACAATGGACGGCTGTATAAGGAAATAATATATTCTATAATTAGCTTCCAGCCATCGCATTTTGAATCAGCACAACGTACAATTTCCCTGAGTTGAATTCTAACGCAAGCAAATTAGGTGTTGGCTGATCAATACCTTTGACAGCATTTTCTGTAGTAACAAGTAAACCTAAGTGGAATACCCTGTAATTATTAAGTTAGTAGGCAAATACATGCTTAAATTCACACCGGTTCCACAGGTAGCGTGCTTGAAATGTAAATTGTAATGTAAATCGTAATGAACTATTTTATAATTTATTTGTATGTTATGTATGTTATGCTCAGCTAAAATTGAAGTGTACCTCACATAAATTAATAATCATGTGGTTTTGGGTGATTCGATTACTAATAGAAAGCTATTTGTTTTTGTAGAATGAAATCACATTGCATAAATATCACTCTGTGAACTGTTATAAATGATTATATAGTTATAAGGGAGAATGAACTTATTAATAGTTTAGTGGTTAGTTTTTCTTGCATTGAAGAAATACAGTACACGAAGTGAGACGAGTTTATGTGAAGAAAATATTATTATTATTGCAAGTCGTTTTGCCAGCTTTGTGCGTGAATTGACTTACGATGCTGATAGCATTTTACTTATGTTGACTTGGTCCACTGGGGTGGTTGACTTGACTTTCTGTGAGGAAAGTGAATCTATTTATTGTTAGAAACTTTACGCTACGACAGTTTCCTTATCAAAGCGATGAGGATGAGACTTCTGTTAAGGACAGCCTCACAATACATTCCGTGAAAGTCCTTAGTGGTTCTCCATATAGGACAAAACGCCTTGCTGAAGCGCTTCAGGGTAACTTGAGCTTTTACGATTAAACGCTATCTAAAATTCACATCACGAGCTTTTCGCTACCACCAAAAGAGAAGAACACGACGACGAAGCGAAACTCGATGAAAGACCAAGAAGGCACATACACAAAACCATGTAATATTTGTCAGCCTCGTATATGTACAGCTCCATGTAAAGTCATATATAAGGAACATTGCTTGTAGCTTGATGGTGGTACTCACAAACTCACAAATACCTTCACATACAGTCAAGTACAACGCTTCGTCTCATCTCGTCTTAAGAGCAGATCTTTCTGTCCCGAAGAGAATAAAGTACTACAGTATAAAAGTAAAACGATTCGATATAGAATATTTTTGAGAGTTTAACACGACACTAAAGTAGACGTGTGGTCAACAGTCTTAGTTATCTTTAAGAAAGTGAAATACTTACAAATGACTGTACATAAAGTCTGTCGCCCACTCTTCGTGTCATGTCGATCCAATTTGCCTGGAGAAAGTTACGTTTTACAGGAAAATGGCTGGTGTAGTAAACAGACACTACTTATCTACCTATAAACACTTAAGTTATGTATGTTGCTTCTACAAAACTGCGGCACATGGCGTCTTCGGCGTTTGTTGCTAAATACGTATATTACCAACAGACTGCATTTGAGATAATTTCAGTCAAAGTTTCTCTATACAGAAAAGAAGATACTCCACATTGCCAAAGATCATGTGCACGATGCGAAAGTGCTTTCGACAGAAAAGCACAACGTTATGCACCATAATAGTACAAAGTTCGAAATTTATTTACTGACTCATCTTACTGCATTATTACAGCAGCAAAAGACACTCCATAGCGCAATAATAGATGTTAGTGTTTTACTACAAGACTAACACGTATATCCGTAGAGTGTGGAAGTACTGGTTGAATCCGGATATTTGATACGAACTGCAACGACCACAACCAGTGCTGCATGGGTGTTCTGCTGATCTTCACGGATTTGGCTGCATTGGAGAGGTACAAAAGTATATATTAAGTTTCATTACAATGCATTACATAAAAGTCACGGACAGAGTCTCATCTCATCTCTATAGAAAGGTATATGGCTAACTGGTTATAAAAAGACTGGTTTTAAGTGGCTGGGAGCTTGGAGTCGCAAGTCACAAACGATAGTGACATGGATGGGCTAGTTAAAAGAGAAATGTGCCCGGCGGGTGTCATGTATCACCTCCATTCCGCACTTATCACAACAACAGAGTTGGTCACGTAAAGAAACTGCGGTAGCTTCCTCATCAGCACAAAGTGAGCAGACAGAAGGAGAGGAGAGAAAGTAGAAGTACACGATTCGTTTTGTTACGTGTATACTTTCGGACTATGAGCCGTCATGGTGTTTCCGCTAGGCCTCTAAACATGTTCAGATAGGTGCAACATGGAAACTTCTGCCTTCTTTCCAGAATGATAACGCAAAGCTGCAAGCACTCTGCTCCGAACAACCAAGTATTTTTAGACAGTCCTCTGCAAACGAAGGAAGGGCTGGCTGGGAAGAAGAGAAGGTGAAATGAAATCACGTTTGAGTTTCTCACAATGCTCTCAAGCAAGGTGTGTTTCCTGTGCCCATTCACTCAACTCAAGATGGTCCGACACAAACGCTGAATGCAAAATACTAATCAAATTCTGCAGGAAAATAATATAATGGCATTGATACAGACTCACAATACTCAGTCCTTCAACTTTCATAGTGGAAGGATACTTTCACAATTAGAGCTACGTGAGTAAAATGGCTTGCAGCAATATAAGGTTGTATAAATAATACTTTTACAATAATATGCCGATACCTATATACAAAATTAACAATTCCATTACAATAGTGTAATGCTACACAGATTAACGCTTTGCGGTAACTCTAATATTTATTCTTAATTTAAGACGAAAGGTGCACTGAAAAGAAGATTGGATGTGCCAGGGAATTGCGCTTAATCTTCAAGAACTTTCAAAGGTAATTTTGTAGGTATGTATTAACTACAAAGTAGATATTATAGGTATTTGTTCATCTACACTGTAGCAAGACTTATACTTAGCAATGTTATTTTATTTAACGCTAAATAGCATTGGTTATACTAGTGACACGTTAATGTTGGTTGCTCTACTTAAAGCAAAAACTAGTTTAAAGTTTTGATTACTTTTAAAAACGCAGAACGTGTTCAAAATGAGAAAGCAAGATCTCCAGTAAAATAAATTATTATATTTGCGGTGTAGTGCGAGTCAAAAGCTTAAAAAAGCGTTTCTGGGTTTTTAGTATCTTGTCATATTATTTGGAAGTAGTAGTAGTAGCAGTTATAGTACCTGGCGAGGTGAAAGCACACTGCGGGTGCAATTGCATGTCATATTCGTATATCGCAGTTTGTTGAAGAGAAACCACAAAACCACACGACACTACTATGGCCGTATACGGAGCTAAGCTCGCAAAGGAAGTGAGGATGGCGGATTAACCAAGCCAAGCTTAGGCAGTTAGGCAAATGAACATTCTTAATCACTGACAACAGCTACGTTTTGGCTTGACATTTAGTTAAAGTTAAGTCAAGCGAAAGCATAAGAAAGAAAAGCAAGGGAGTCTCAGTTTGATGCAGCACACACAGCGGACCGGGCCAGTGGCGGCTGCACATAGCTAGACTTAAGCTGGTGGCTTTTCTTGACATGACAAGGATCTAGAGTGTAGAAAAATAACAATTTATGATATCACTCGGCTGTGACAGGAGCCTCGCCTCGACATTCAACATTACATTGTGATTACATGATACTTGCTCTTTCCCTGAGCTACTACGACTACTATGTGCCTATATCTTAATGCTTACCCCACAACTACAGATTACTTTGTGTAACAAAATTCTGCTGCCACACTGCCACCACACAGCGTTGTAGCTGTGGAGGTATCTTAATGCTAGTTTGGTGTAGAATGTTGAATGTAGACCTTTGGTCTGTCTCACCCTTGCCTTATTGCAGTGACACGACATGGGAAAAACTACTACTAATAAAATGCACGACATCCGGATTCTCATACTTCGTGAGCAACGACTACTAACTACGTTTTCGTGCACCAAACCAAAACCACACCATCAACCAACTCAACCAAACCACTAAGGATACGAATTGGATTAGCTAAGCAAAAACTCTCCACAAAAACCTACGGAAAACAAATATCCTGCACACCGCTGGGAATGCTTTTTCCATTAGTCAAAACTTTGAGAAAGAATGAATGGAGAAAGTCTAAAGGAGAATTCAATGTGATGTATGTATGTACACGCTGAAAGAAGTAGAGAGTTATGTGTAAAATACCTTTAAAGAATTATGAACTATAAATAGAATCATATCCAATGTCATGTCTATTATATTTAGCTCTACTATCTCTACTCCAACCTTTGCACACAAAATACTGTCAGACTTGGTTTGTAGTTCTAGTTGTAGAAGAAAGGGTGAAAAAATCAGCTGCTGGTTGAGCAAAGATAACCAGCAAATATTCTTTATATTTGAGTACAGAAGCTTACCTATAATTTTAACTGACAAAAGTTTGTTTCGCAATGATGTAGGCATGTGAAAATGTGAAGTTAGAAGTATAAGGAGATTTAGCAATCGGAGATGGACATTAAAAAATCGCAGGGAATTTCCATTAGCACTTATAATACAAAATGAACTGACAGTTCAAGGAAACGAAATGATAAACGTGTGAACGCTATTTGGTGTATTACTTCCGGTGTGGTCGTTTTCATTCCAGTAAGTCCTGTTTGCATTGACGCGTTATATAAGAAGTCTCTGTGTGTGTGTGCTGAAAGTCTCCTTGATAAAAATGTTAACCTTTTATCAATCAACGCAGGGCACATGGTAGGGATTGTCTTGGGTTTATTTCACATTGAAGATACTATGGGCAATATAATATACTGTGTATGCGAATATTCTTAGTTTCCCACAATGAGACACAAGAAGAGTGTACAAGTTATATATTTAGGTGGCATTATAAAGCTATTACGTAGATGAGATTCATCGTGAATTGTTTGTTGTGATGTGCACTGTTAACGCTTGGCTGCTTGACTTTCTCTTTCAATTTGTAATTCAATTTCGCCAATCTAATCAAATCCGAGGAATAGCAGAACTCACTCTTGTGCTGTGATCTGTTGTAGAAACTGATACGTATAGGACTTATAATTATTGTACGTATATGTAGCCATACACACTCACTCTTCACAACTTCCACCAACTACTACCTCTCTTTGTATTGCACATTCCCTTTGTTCTTCCTCCACCTACGTGAGAGTAAATCAAGATATCACTACTGCTCAGCATTATGGGTATTCTAACAAAAGAGGCAAGCCGCTGAACGTTATTTAAGTTCAAAGGAATCGCATTGTTCTTCAAATGAATTGCATGCTACCACCACTGCCTACTTCATCTGCCCAGCTATTTGCAAAAACATTGTAAGACTATTGTATATGTAATATAAATACATATATATATACCTCGTCTAAATATTTCGCAATATATTCTGAATCTTATTGATATACTTACTAAGCCATTGGAAATCGAGAAATATAGTAGTAGTATAATATTCTTAAATAGATTTTCGCAAGCATGCCTTAACTCTAATCTTTATGGAATCAATTTTGAGAAAATACTTGCGCAAATACGAAAATCTTGTAAGGAACAAAGTAAAAGTATTGCAGGATATTATTATAAAAGATCTTAGAAAATCATATTATTTCCTGGGGTAAATGGCATTTTGGAATTTGTTTAAGTCAAGGCAATAAAGTCCTTACAACTATACCGCTGCCTATTTACCATTAGTGCTTTACTTTGTACTTCCTTAGATATCTAAGAATATCTGAGCTATGTGCATGTAATGGATTTATGTTTCGAGTTCTGAGAAATACTGGTTTGGTAAGTAATGGTAATAATATCAATCCAAAGCCGAAAGTGATTGAAAGACTGAGCCCGCTAATCGACTAAGTAGATGGCTGGAAATTGTCGGTGGAGTTACATATCCTTATACCTAAATTATTATAACTTTCGGAAATTGCCATTGGAAGTTGGAGCTGGTTCTCGACACTTTTGTATTATGTGTGTATTTAGTAAGCAGGTGGTACCTACGGATTTAATGCTTTAACTTTAGCATCACTACTATCTGTCTATCTATCAACTGCTGACCTAAATTGGCTAACACGAATTGGAGCTGAAGAAAAACGAGTGAAATGAGTCGGTAAACTATACACGGAACATAAGGACGTCTAGAATGTGGATATAATATGATCAATGATATACGAGTCACAGAGTTGAGAGTAATAAGTCCATTGTGGACGAACGAAGCTTTGTTGTAGTTTTGCTATTGCTTTTGTTCTGCTGTAACTTATTCTGGACGGGTAGGTTGGTTTTAGTTGTACTTGGGAACTGCCTCCAGACTTACACATACAATCTCTATGTACAAACGGAGTGAATTATATGCAGGTCTGTGTTAGATGCTTTGTCTCTCTCTTGCCAAACCCAAATATAAACTATTAGACGTGCTATGAGAAAGAGAGACCAAGCAAGCTCTAACCACACACAGCTCACGAAGGCAACTAACTTTGCCATTAAACCAAATCCAATCTATCCGTGTCTGACATATATAGTATTTGCAAATTTTGACTACATCTGGCTGCTTGTGGGATTCAAGTAACGTGTGTGTGGAGTAAGGCACTGTTGGCAGTTGTTACTATTTGGTTAAGCTCCAAGGAAAGTTAAAAGTTTGTCGTTTGTGTACTGTACACACTAAACTTGAATAAAAAACTAGAATCAATATGATCAACAGTCAAAAATAGTTTACAATGTTGCCCATATTTCTTACCTTCAGGCTTAACAAAAACCGAATCCGGAATGGCAACCAAAAATAACTTAGTGTAACCGGAAACTTGAAGACCAAAGTTACAGGAAACCGAAACATAAATTGTAATTTTCTATGTACAGATTATGTAAAGGCTTAAGTGCATTTTCACATATAATGTGATTGTAAGTTAGTGCTTTGAAAACCCACCCGAAAATCAAATCGATAGATATGTTGAGAACCTTCTCACAGGAAAGGTAGCATTTTATTCAAATGCTATGATGATGAATTGTTTCAAAATCCATTCGTAAAGTAATTTTAGGATGTGGTTAAGGTACCCGTAGAATATTTTTAGCTCGTGTGGCCAATTTGGCGAAAGTGAGGTTTCTTTAGGTGCGGCATAAATGTAAAAGTTAATAATGATTGGTATATAACCTGAATTTTTCTGAGGAAACTCCACTAAAGTTTTCTTGATTCATATAAGCGTAAATGTCATAATATATTACGACTGCAAAAAGTGGAAGAGACTAAACGCTTTGCCGTTTGTTTGATTCCATAGTAAAGTTAAAGTGTGCAAAATAAAGTTTCGTCTTCCGTTTTCCTGTTCCATGTAACTACGCTCTAGTTGCATGGGTTTGTGTATTTGCCCCAGGTATATATTAAATTAAGTGGGTGTGGTTGAGTTTGTGTGGACAGGAGAGAATGAGAGAATCTTTCTTTTAGGCGAGACATATCAAACTGTACGCTTTATTAGCCTCATCATAGTATAGCCGAGCCAGTCGAGTGTGTCATGTCATGAATTAAGATGGAAGAGGGAATTGGGACGCAAAGTTTCTAAATAGTTGAGATTTACCTTTCAAATCCTTACTCGTCATTTCATTCGTAACACATTGGGAACTAGAGGGTAATTAGGTGTCCCTCTGCGGTGTATTAACCTTGTTACCATTCCAAAGTTGCCACAGTGCAATGAAAAAAGACTGCTTGGCCACATGCTATTTCCTAAAAGTTATGACACATTCTTATACATCTGTACTCATTATAGACAACTTGAGACAATGTCGTGCAACTCACATAATGCAATTATTAAGAATACCTACTCATTTTTTATTTCTCCAACTACATGTCCAACATAGTAATGGGTGCGAATTATAAATAAGGTAAATAATGATACGATGACGTCACACTTATTTCAAAGGAAGCATTCCACTTTCAAAAGAGCATAGATGGTGAAAGCAGAAATGTGTGAGCAAAAACTTTCTCATGTGTCATGCGAAACTAAGTAGCTAACGGAAGACGATAATGGTTATAGCCATTTTAGCAATGTCGGTTAGACCTCTTATTTTTAATGATATCCTGGACTCCATTATAGGCGTTTAAATCTATAGGTAACTGAGGAGGTATAATATACCTAAGTATTTTCATAACGTCGTTACAGAATATACAGATATATATTATAGAATGCTTAAAACACAGTAAACAGGTACAAAAAGGATTGGTACATCTGTACTACAGTTCCATAAGTTTGTAGACAGTTTGTATTTAATGCTACAGTATCTATAATATGAAAACGATAGTAAGTTGGCTTATGGTAAATAACAGCTTCTGATCTGTAACATTTACTTAATTTGTAACCATGCACATCCAGGAAGAAAACGTGTGTGTGGTAGCCATATGCATCGGCAACGGCTTGAGTACACATAATTTGAGTTTGCTTTTTTGATTTGGAAGTACAATCCCTTAGGCTGTAGGTGATGCCATGAAGTCATGTTTTGGGAGAGAAAGCAAGATTGCTTACAATGCTTTTTCCATGTTTCCTCCGTGGTACCTGAGAAAAACATCTATCTAAAATAGATGTATCCAACCTTCAAAGTTCAGGTGGTCAGGTCGAGAGATCTAATGTTTTGGTTAGAAGTTTGGAAACAAGTTGACCGTGCAGGAGACTGCTGTTACTATAACTGCTCCTGTAATATTGCAGTAAGAGAGGAGAAAGAAGATTAGATTGCTAAATTGGCCATTCATTTACTATACTTTACTGTTTACACCGTTTTCGATGACTTTCCTGGCTGACACTGACAACAGCTATACAATACTCAATACCCATGTAATATCCGTAATGGCGCATACCTCCAGTACAATGCCATCACTGCTGCTCCTATTTACGCTGGACTGCTGGAGCATTGCATGTTGCATGATATTAGATATAGTCTTCTTGTATTACGTACCTTGTAAAGAGAACCGGGTAATGGAAGATACAAGAATGAAGTACTGTTGAGGTGAAGTGAGCGAACAGGCCGAACAAACTAAACGAACTGTTGTTGAAGTTGAAATTACTACTCGAGATAGAATTACTCGGGATTCACATCACACAACTTGTTTAGTTCGTTCAATTTAGTAGCTAAAGAAGCGAGTAAAGTCTGGTAAAAGGGAAACTGCTCTGTTCTATATGTACCAGAGCTGGGCCAAATACATTGACAAAATACTCAAAGTATTTTCAAAATACTTTTAAATCGCCATATTGTATTTTGTAGTTTGTATTTTCAA
>JABASD010000477.1:0-73669 GCA_019776165.1 Pogonognathellus flavescens
TTATTGCTGGAAAATAATAATAAGAAAACAATTCCATGATTAATTTATATTTGGTTGCCTAGACTACTAGTCCCTAACTGTGAAACATACTGTACATATGCAACATGTAACTATGTCTAACAAAACTAAAATCACGATGTCGTGTACACGTTTAGTAGATAATGAGCATTTTATTTATGCAACATTTTATTTCAATACTTTATGTTATTTTCGAAACATTTAATATTTGTGTTCAAATACATGTAAAAGATACCTATACACATTCTTTTACATTTTAGTTTTCCAACAGCTTTTCATTTGGAAACTCATGTTAAGCTTTCACTAGCGGTGAAAGCTGATACCCATTCAGGCAGTGGTGGTTGATACTGGCATTACTGTAGTGAAGGCTTTTCCTATGAACTAACTGTATATAATATAACTAGGATCTATTTTATTTTTATGGATCTAATTAGATTCTACAGTTTAAATAAAATGATGGAACTTACGAACAAAGATGTTTGATAGAAGCGTTGGTGTCAAACAGAATAGTATGACTAGTAAATCCGCCACAGCCAGGTTCAGGATAAATAAATTGGTCACAGATTTCATTCGGGGAACTCGACTGACGACAACAACAACCAAGCCATTTCCGATTACACCAATAATTAAAACGATTATGTATGCAACGCTGAGGAGAATTGTGACATCCAATGAATGGCGATAAAATCCTCTATCCCAAACTCCTAATTCATTTGTGCTGCCAATGGAAATATTCGTGAAGTTGTTTTCTATTCCAAAATCATTGAAATCCAGATTCAATTTTTCCGTAGCAAAGGAATTTCCCAAACTTTTTTCTTTTTGGTCACTATCTTTAATCTCAATTAGCTCCGATGAATTATTACTAATATTAAACCGAGCTTCGATATCATCAAAAGTCAGGGTTGTACCTCTTTGGATTTGGTTCGGTATGACATTACCCATTTGAACCCTGGATGAAAATTAATGTTTGCCAAGGATCGACACTTTTCACAATAATAGTCTGGTCGTCTGTTTGCCTTTCAAACTATCGTTGTTTGCTGAGTAAATAAATAATGTAGCTTTATTTGTGTTAAGTTAAGAAATGAATGTTGCACAGAGTAATAAAATTGGTAATAATGTCAAGACATTACACTCCGATGCATTATTACGTCTCTTTCCCCGAAACGTACTGTTAAGAGTAGGACTTCAAAGACCTCTGAAACTGATGATGAGACAACAAATGGGAGAATGAGATGCTAGGATGAGAATTTGTAGTAGTTGTTGTGTGGTGTGAGTTTGGTTTCAGTATGAAACGCTGCCACTTGAACAACCAAATTGGTGAAGGCAGAAGACCTAACCATCTTACTACCTACTTGTATGTAAAAGCAACAGAAATCGTAGCCAAAGCCAGGAGCAGAACCCACAGAACGGATATCTATCGTCTCACGAACTCACAAATAATCTAGACAAAGCCTATTTTAGCCAAAGCGTTTACACGCTTGCGTTCTCTTCAACGAATCTTCCGACAAATACTTTCTTCCCTAAAACAGCTACAACGCTACTCTGATGGATAGCCTCTCATTGAAACCATTGTTGTCTTTCTAAGACTTTATGGTCTGTATTCTTCTTACTTCTATTCGTACTCCTATTAAGTTCCTACAGTAGTATTATTTATTATTCAATATATATCAATAAAGCATCCTCTTTCTCCTTCCAGTATATACTAAAGTCATTCGATACCTTCATATCACATTCATAAATAATATTACTTAGTAAATGTAATAATGTTTTTCTAAGGGTTTATTCTTTGTTACTCTCTTGGTGAAGGTTTCATGATTCAACTCATCCACTTATTCTTGGAATTTTGTGGGTGGACATAATCATGGCAGTTGGCAAAGTAGGTACACACAGAGTAGCGACTGCCAGTATCGGTTACAGCAATAGCATACAACCAGGCCTGGGCAAGATACTTGTATCTAAGATACAATTGCATCAAGATATGTATGTTGGATACATTTTGTATTTTGTATCTTCAGCATCTTGTCTAAAATTATAAAATGTATCATAGATGTGTATCTTAAGGCGTTTGCTTGAAATAAAGTATTTTTTATCTTTGTATATTGTAATTTTTGATTCTTTCGCCATTTGATTTTCTTTTATTCCATATTCTAATTGTAATATGTCAATGTTATACTAGCAGCTTTATTAAGAAATGAGTACTCGCTTATACACATCTGATCTTATTGGGCATTTTAGCTATTTATTTATTTATTTATTAAGAAACGTAAGTTTCTTTTATGAAAATGCCTTTTACGTCTGTCTGTCTGTCCGTCTGTTCGCACGATAACTCAAGAACTGTTTGCGATATTGACTTCAAACTTGGTACAGCTGTTCAATCTTCGAAAACGAAAATACAATCTTCTACAGTGGAAACTGAAAATTCAATTTGTAGTTCCAGCAAGAAGGAACAAAATATGGCTTTGGTCGTTGATGGAGTCTGCGTGCTGTATTAGGAGCTCTAAGGTAGAGGTCTGAAAACTCAGCAACTTTGGTCGCCGCGTGCACAAATTCACGCAGTCGTGTTAGTCGTGTAACCCTATAAAACAAAACTTGCCGGTTCAAAACTTTATAAATAATAATAATAATAATAACGAGTCAAATAAACTTCCATTCATTTCTAATTCCAAAGAAATCGAAAAAATGGTGAAGCGAGTAAAGACTGTTTTACCGGTTCCACCCTTTCGAAAATCAGTGCGATTATTAATTATGAAACGAGGTACTGCAAATCTCTCCGGGAAATCAACATGCTCGAATATTCCTGAGCCAGTCACATTACCCAGAACTGTGGAATTTTTCACAGATGTTCACAAATTGCAAGATAATCAACAACAGTCTGACGAAGGAGTCAAACTCCTCTTTTTAGCTGGATTGGGAATGTACCGAAATCTTGATTCATTGGGGATGGAACACCGACGTCAAGTTTTACTGAAAGAATGCGAAAAATTCAAAGTTACAAGACCCCCATTGGAATCTAGTTTAGATTTCAGTAATAGCTACTACGAGGATGAAATTACTCCTTCTAATTTGGAGAATTCTGTTAGCCAAACCACAGAGACAGAGGGAGAATTTGGTCCACTGAAAGACGAAAGCGAAGATGTCAATTGGGACGTTAATATGACTGTATTGATTACACGAGTTGGTAATAAACACGTGGAAGACGAAGTTGCTAGCAAATCTGATGAATCTGACATGCCATCTTCAACTGACTTAAACGAAGACAAATGCACAATTGCCTCTACTCAATCAGCCATTAAAATTTCCAACTTAAATATTGTCTCAGAAAAAGAAAAAGAAGACTGGATAAATTTTGACCCCTATATGAAAGATCATATTGCACAAGAACGAGTGAAATGTCCACCTAAAAAAGTCAATAAACAAGAGATCGAAGATGCGAAACGAAAACTGATACAATTGAGAGAGCAATGGGGTACTTATTTGACCCGGTAAAATTATTTAACATAATTTCCAGAAAGAATTGTCGAAGAATAAGACAGAATGGATGAAATCAATTTCTTCTAATCGCAACTCTACGAGTTCTTGTATTGTTTATACATTATATGGGGGTCATTCAACAACAGTAATTGCAATCTTCAATTAAGTCACGTCATAATATGGGATTTCTAAACATAAGTAAATAAGTATTATTATTATTATTATTATTATTATATTTGTACAGAATTCGTAACTTACGTTACATTTGTTTGGTTTTGTTAAAATTGTAAATAGTTTAAATCAACCACTTTTTACATAACGGAAAATTAGAATTATCGTAACCATATATTTTGGTGATAAAAGACAAATTTGGGCTAAGCTGGAGTGAAAAAATAATTATTAACATACCTAAAAATAATGTAATGAAAATAATTGTTATGCGCCTGCAACAAAAGTGAGGTTGAGATTTATTACGAAGTTTTGTTTTAAGTTGCCCCCAGCTTCTCTGTTTGGCGCAATATTGAATTGAAGTTGTTAGTTCGTATTGCGTGGGGCAGAAAATGTGTTTGTGATTATTATTTTCTGACTGTTGGGTTTAAGTTTTGTTCGTACAGTGGTTAAATTACTTTTTATTATTGTTTCAAAATTATTCCAAGCTAATTATTTACAAAATGGATTCACCATTTGGAACACCTCCACAGTCTTCAAAAAAGACAGGTAAAGTCAAAAGTAACAACTTGTATTTTGTATTTAAGTTTTAGCAAATATCAACTGTAACAATTTTTGCACTTTGTCACACTTGGGCTTGTATACGTTATAAAATGAAAGATAGGATAGGTTGTGCTTATAATTTTTAATTGTAGTCAATAATGGCATTTTCGTTATATTATGATGTACTGTTTGATGGCTTATAACTTAACGGTTAACATTATTCCGTTATTCCTGTGTCTAATTCTAATCTATTGTTAATGTTACAGAAGTTATTTCTCCCAGCCAGAAAAAGACTATCGTAATTTGGGACATTCCTCCTGATATCAATAAAAGGAAAACACTACTTGATCATTTTACACAATTTGGTGATGTGGAAAGGATGACATGCAGTTTAAAAAGTAAATATGCTCTCCTCATGTTCAACAAAGCGGTATGTGGTTATTTTGATGCAGTGAAACACTGTGACAATTTCATAAATAACTTTTTATTATTTTTTATTGCATTTGTATGTTGTATAATATGTTTACTGTCATTAATTGTCAACTTTAATCATTACATTTTAATATGCGATGAATCTAATCGGTATCATTCATAATGTTATTAGGAGGAAGCTGATCTGGCGAAAAAGGAGGGAACTGTTATAGACGGGCATAAAGTACAAATATTTTTTACCCAGAAAACTCCAATGGGTTCCGGGGCAAAGCGTCGATCTCCTGATACTCCTGCAGTTATAGAACCAGTTCGTGCTCGTCCACTTTATGATGCATCCAAGTCAAGGGGACGGGCGTCTCTTCCCGACAACCCGTTTAAAAGTACATATGCTATTAGAAATGTCCCTGATAGAATAATAAAAACAAGATCGTCTGATTCAAAAGTAACAGAGAAGAGTACTACAGTTTCACGGTCCAATAGTCCAATAGCTCTACCTCCACCAAAGGTTCAAGACAAAAAACCACCGCTAAATATCGTGGTTACTGTTGAAAGTTCCACCCCGAATATGCCACATGTAACAACTGCCAAAACTGTAAGCATCCCATCTGAATCCACAGCCTCCACTTCAAAAATGCAAACAACAGTGACAGATAGCAGCTTAGATATCCTGTCCTTATATCCGGATACTACCGAAGCACAAGAACTATTTGGTAGAAAGGGGACAACTGCGGAGGAACGGTACAAAATTATGGAAGCTAGGGATAAAATACTACGAGCTCGTAAGTGTCACATTCGAAAATTAATTAACGCACTAAAAGTGATTATTTGGAAAAGTAAATATTAGTGACTGTTGTATATTAGGAATTGATGTTTTAAACATTTCAATCTTTAAAAGCATTTCGTCTTATTTATAATTTGGTAATTTATTTCATTATTGTGTTTGTCAATAATCTATAATATATTTAACGATGTCGTTGTTCAACAGGCATCCCTAAAGTAAAAATGCGAGTAGAATTGGCTGCCAAACTTTTCGGAACATGTCCAGATATGTGCCCTGAAAAAGAAAGATACATGAGAGAATATCAGCGGCAGCTAACACCGTATGAAATACAAGCTAATCAAGTAAGTGTTAAATCTTTGGGTTTAATTTTATTTTAAAAACCGTGTCATCGTTTGGTTTAATATATATTAATTATAAAATATGTGATTTAAATTCAATTTCATTCAAAATAATAATAAGGGTTAATCATATTATCAAATGTATAAAAAATATTTGTCCCTACGAAAGCTTGCCCAACCGGAACCACAATATTATAAATTATGCCATTAAAGTTTGAGATTTTGTAATAAGCAAGAGCATTTTAATTGTAATGTAAGACTGAATAATGAAATTAAAACTCTATTTTGAATCTTCATATCATTACAGTGATGATTTATAATAAATAATAATAATAAATATTATGACTAAGTTGAAAAACGTTATGTTATTGTAATTTATTTTATCAGGATCAAGAAGTAGACCATCAGAAAGCTATTAAAGGCTATTCTCGAAGCTCTGCAGATCAGGAAGAACCATTGCCTCACGAACTGAGGCCTGGACCAACTTTGGAAATGACAATGAACTACATACTTCATAATATTATATCACGAGGTGGATATGACGAAGAAAGTTTGGCAGATTGGTATAATTTTGTTTGGGACAGAACTCGCAGTATCAGAAAGGATATAACACAACAACAATTTTGTGACTCGCAAGCTGTCTCGTTAATGGAGAAGTGTACCAGATTTCATATTCACTGTTCTTCTCGCTTGTGTGAATTGGATCGTCATGCGTTTGATGAAAAACTAAACGATGAAAACCTTATGAAATGTCTGCAAAGCTTGGAGCATCTTTACTCTGATCTCAGATTAAAAAATGTAGACTGCCCAAATGAACCTGAATTTAGATCGTATCAAATATTAATGAATTTAAACGAAGGAGACATTTTGTGGTAAGTAGGATAACGTTGACCATGACAATAGTAATAAACGACTTTAAATCCCGAGTCGTTCATATTGGCAATATATTTATTTTTGCTTTCCTTTTTAGGGAGATTCAACAAAAACCAGAATCGATTTTGAAATCTGCTCCTGTGCAACGTGCTTTAAAGATACATCATGCAGTGTCAAGTAATAATTTTGTAGCATTCTTTCGTCTAGTGCGCGAGTCTCCGTACCTGACAGCTTGTATTGTTCATCGATATTTTTTCCAAGTTCGTTCTTATGCTCTGAGATCTCTTGTCAAGTCTCACTCTGCTAATCAAAAGTTGGATTCGTGGGTAAATAAAAGTTTTAATTTAATTTCCAACGCAACTATAACCTGAATATGATGTCTGTGGCATAAATGAAACAAGATAATATAAAAGTAATTTTCTAATGACTAATTCTTGTCAGGTTTCGGCGTCTATGATTCAGCGTATGTTAGGATATGGAGTTGACGATCAAGAAATTTTTGTTTCCTTGTGTTCGGCACATGGGATAACAGCGGAACAAAACCTCGACAGGGTCAAAATCAGTCGACGCTTGTTCTATTTTCCAGAGACTCCCTCAATGTCTAGAGAGCCATTGATTGATACAAAGTTAACAGTTCCGGTATGTTTGTAAAAAAAGTATAAGAACATATTATAAAACTTATTATGTCAGCTCAATCAGCTGCATTTAATTGAATGCATTAATATTCAGTCATTAATGTTACATTTAGATTGAAGAGTCCATAAATGGAGGTCCTTTACCGCCCAATCCATTTCCTTCTCATGTTCCTCAATGCAGTTTTGACGAAGAGGGTTATTTAATACCTGGTCCAATTATTTCCACCGAACCACGGACAACTAGACCTAAAGAAACCAGAATAGTTGTCCCACTCGCCAATCCGATTCGATCTAGTTCGTTAAATATTCTTCCCAGCTCTACATCTACATTTGAAAAACCATCGTTTAGTTTTAAACAACTAGACCCTCCTGCAATTCCTGCGATTTCTCACGAGATACTGGAGGCTCAAAGAATTAAAGAGGAAAGAAAGAGAAAAGTGGAGACTGTTTCCTTGTCACTAACAGAACGGATTTTTCACGACTTTCAAGATGGAGAAATACAGTCTGTATTGCAACAGACATACTTGGAAGCTTATAATGCAAATGTATTGCGGAAGAAAAAGATTGACGAGATTACACAACATGTCGCCACCTCCGTTTTTTCAAATGTACTTTTATTTTTAATTATTACACGTATTGTTATCCCATTAAAAATGTTTTATTATTGTTACTTTCTCAGTTAAAACATTTACAAATATTTTTTGGAATTTATTTAGATGATTAAGAATGAAGTTGGAACTCTAGCTGGTGAAATAATGAAAAAAGAATTTGCATCGGCTGGTTCTCAGTTGGTGATAAGTGAAACCCTTTTGGATTCTGTGCTAAACGCAACCATAAACGAAGCTATACTTGTAATTTGCACCAAAGAACGTTCATTACATGTTAATGCGAGGTATTCTCACGTATAATTTAAAAGCAGATTAATAATTATTGATATTATTAATTATGATATAAATAATATAATTTAAAATATTTAATAGCATGATCTTTTTGTGACTCAAAGGTGATTTTAATAACAGTTAGCATATAACTTTATTTCTTTTTCGAGCTTTCGATTGCACACAGCAATCTTCATCAGGAATTATGATTACGATTACAAGTTAGACTCGATGTACATTAATTCTTCATTAAACGAATATCAATAGTCAATGATAATAATTAGTAACAAGAAAAGTTGTATTCTTTTGAAATTAATTCTAATTTCTTATGAATTCGTTTAATGAAGAATTAATGTGCATCAAGACTAACTTGTATTGTATTCGCAATTCATAATTCCCGATGAAGATTGCTATGTGCAATCGAAAGCTCGAAAAAAAAGTTATATGATAACTGTTACTAAAATCATCTTTGAGTCACAAAAAGATCGTGTCAGTAACCAACATCCAAGGGTGGAAGTGTCTCCGTTCTCAAATTTACTCAAATTCGAAAAGTTAATATATTTTTGTGTTATTGTATTAATCTATTATAGGCGTTTGGTAGCTCTTAAAGCAGCTGAAATCTACAAACGAATAAAACTTCGGGGTTGGATCGCCATATGGCGTCGATTTACGGAGAAGAAACTGTTAGAACGAAAACAGCGAGAAGAATATAGACGAAAGTTGATAAGAGAGTTTCCTGCCGGGAACCAATATGGAAAATCTCCCGCAGATGTGCTTGCCTCATGGTGTGGACCAAAATCTGAAAATATACCAGTTTTCAATTTAGAATCACTTTTTAGACAAGCCGACCAAATACCTTCTATGAAGAAGGCAGATGAAACAGATCAACGAGGACAAGAAAACGGCAGTGATGGTATTTGTAATATTATGAAAAATATAAATGGTTAAATCAAAGATTATTATTTAAATTGATTGAATTGTAGTGGATCCAGAAGAGTGTAGTGTTTTATGCTCATACGAAGAATTTGTAAACCTATATCCCGGAATTGATACATCTGGAGAAAATACATACGGCTTACAGAGCAGCTGCTTAGAACCATCGGATCAATCTTCAAATCATAGTCTGAGTTTGTGTGATACCAGTAAGGAATTTGAAAGTTCTCCAAAGTCAATGTCTCGCACCAAAGGAACTCTCAAACGTACATTGTCACCACAAGATAAAAATGAAACTGTGAGCATGCATCCTGCTAAAATTTCATGTTTCAGTGTGAAGAGCAACAGAGTAAACAATTGCAATGTTTCCAATGATAAAAAACACTCTCCTGAAGCACTACACGAAGATATTCAAAACTTCATCTCAAGTTGTCAAAAAGAGAGAGATGTGTGGAATAACAGCATGTTGGAGTATGGAATAGATGAGAATAATTATGTGGTAGATAGTGTTCATGGAACGACTATTTAGTAGCTTTTTGCAAATGTTAATGTATAAGTGTTAAAGATTATGAAAAGGGAAGAAATGTACTGTAGAAACCGAAATTATTTTGTAAGTGACGTTTTTACTGCCGTGTAATCTTACCTGTGCTTTGACCGTTTGTTGTTTGTTGTTCATTATAGTAGGACCAGAAATAGTTGGCAGGTTCTTCAATGGTAACGGGCATCAAATTGAAGACAAACTCATTAAAAATTGTGTCTACTATTTCTTGTTCTACTATAAAACTTTTCTTTCCTACTTGTCTTTTGTTAAACACTTTGTTTATTTTTATTTTATCATCTTTTTACTTAAGTGTCATAATTAAACTTAACCATAAATAAAAATCGTTTGCATGAAAATGTAACCCTTTGTTTTTAATTACACCAGCACCAAGCCTCAAAACAATTTATTACATATTACATAGGTAGGAGAGACGTCAATAAGTGTTAACCCCAACCCTGCGATTTTTTGTGGTTGTTGGGGTCCATAACTCAAGTTTGGTTAAAAACTCTAAATTCTAGTTTTAAATAACAAATGAAAATTATTTTCCTTCACAAATAATATTTTTGTCTATTTGGGGTTGGGTCCGGGTTCTATAACATTTTATCCTTTGGGGCTGGGTGGGTTGGGGTCGGTCGGATGTCAGTATTAATTCAGTATGCTTTCTTTTGTAAAAACGAATATCTCTTTTATTCTTAATATATGTATTGTACTGCATAACGGTCAAACTGGTAGTTTTTGGAATAATAGATGAACGTACAAAAAATGCGCTATAATATTTCTTTACAGTATTAACCATAAGTAGTAGTGAATACAAAAATGTATATAATAATAATACGATAGATATTTTTACAACCTGACAATAAGTTTTTCATGCATTTTAGTAGGGAAGTAATTCATATTATCATCTACCTATTGTTAATACCAGTATGGCTTTATTAATGCAGACAATGGATCGATTGGTTGCATTAATTTTCTCTGTAATGTTAGTATAAAGTCAGTTAATAAACCCAACTAATATAATAACAATCAGGTTTATATACTCCGAATTAATATTAGTTATGTAGTAATCATAGTTTTGCCGGGCGCTATGCTAACGACTGGGAAACTTACTGTGAAAAGGGTCTAGATATTGTGGAAGGTTGTTCTGTTTTTGATAGAATTCGCATCCTGCAAAGGTAGGCTGGTAGTTAATGCTCGTTGCCTCCAATTTGTCCTCATAAATTAACATGCATGAAGAGAAACCACAAAGTCGAGCTTTAATGACGCTTGGAGTAGCCACAGGCAAATTGTGCACAAAGCGTATTCCGATTAAATTCTCAGATAATTGAAGATATTTCTCTCTTGTGTCTTTCTCTCCAATTTTGCTGTTTCTTTACTCAACTCCAGTTGCTCAACTACTTTTTCTTTCCTGTATTCCAAATTTGCCTATTATAGTAAAATATTATTATTACTATGTCCCAGTATTCTCTGTTTTCAGCATCGTGTTCATATCTATGACTCTTCATGAACAGTTAGTGTTTTTTCTTGTGAAAGTATGTGAATGTGTGTATAGTAGACACGGGACTGACAGGACCGGAAGAAAAACTACTACCTATGGAGTTTAAGTCGCTAGAACTGCTATACCTACTCCATGTCGTGTCTATACAAAGCATAGTTAGTATAGTAACAGAAGTGCGGCCAATGCATCATTATTTTTATAAGATTCTCCGTCAGAAAGATACGATGATTTATTAAATCCCTCCCTTGCCCGAGATTTATTATTATGCATCATATAGAAATGCAATGTTCCCCTCACAACTCCTATTACTTACTATTAGTATTATAACAATTCTGTTTGTTTTTTGTATAGTATAGGCGTAACTATTAAGTGTCTTACATATAAGGAAGACTACAATGCATTTTCTACGTGCATAGACATAAGCTTCAAATGCATAAACCGTTCCCAAGTTGCCACTACACCACTTTGACGTAACTTTTCTCATTCCCTATCAATGCAATGAACTTATGAGAAAGAAACGACAAGCAGCACAACGCGATCCAACAAAATCAAACCAAAGCTTGAGGACATTTGCTAAGAAAAAAAGTTGCTGAAAAATTCCTCAAGTGAGTGTCTTGTCTGTACAGTAGCCTATTCTTTCTTTTCCAACAAATACTTTCTTTGCAATTTTTTCTTAGTCACAATTCACAAAGATGTTCCCTTTCTCAAACACAAACAATTCCTAATGCACAGTGTGTACACGTCATGTATTTTAACTGTAAGTATATTTTTATATATTTATATTCCCTTGGTAAAGCATTTCATTCCACAAATAGCCTTTTCAGTATTTATGCACACAATGTACCAATAAAAAGCCATACAAGCACAACGAGATCAATGTCATCCGAAACTCCATATTTATATTTAGTCTTACTACGCATTTACCACAAAAAAATTATAGAAAAGTCGCACACGATATTTGCTTTTGTTATTTTGACTGCTTATTGCATTTTCGAAAGTTTCTGGCAGATTTGGCAGAAGCTTCCTATCAATTACATCATTATCATCTCCACATAGCATAAAGTATATATTGCAGTTTTGTAGGTGAATCAAATGGCCCATTCCATCTTCTTGTTATTTGAGATTTCAATTTCTTTTAGCTGTCCATAGAAAAGAAAATAAGTTGTAGTGAACAGCAACCTAGCAACTGGAGGATAATTCAAAGAATGAAAGAGACTTTGGCTTTATACACAATATACAGTTATACAGTGTTAGTGTGTGTCTTATATAGAAATCTATGTCCGTGCTTCACAATAGCGGTAGCTTTACACTGGTATTATTTGTAGTCTCGGTATAAAAGCAGAGGACCCAGCCTGACTTACTAATCCGAATCCTAATCTTGGTGCATTTCTCTCTTTCTCTGACAGAAAAGAAAAAACTTTCCCTTACAGTCTCTACTGTACTTATAGCTTTGAGACTCTTCCATACACTTGGCATATGCGGTGAAGATAACAGACCGAAAAAGGCAACCGAGAACTTGGGTATGTAATATGTAAGTATACACAATGCTCGCAGTACATAGAGACCACTCTCCGATTGCCATTTACCAGTCCACATAGTTTCTTATAGCAGCAGTAGTAATACGTCGTAATAGTTGGTGGACGTATTCCTTGTATTAGGCTCTCAAAAGAATCATATTATCTGTCTGTACAGCAAGAGAAAGTCGAACTAATAGAAATAAGACGAAGCAGTGGGGAGGACAGATGCCATCCGGTCGGCCAACTCTCCCGGGACGAGACAGTAAGTGGAATGGGCAACCATGCAAACTTCTTTACTTTCCTCCAGGTGATCCGATGAAACTCGCCTGGCAAGCCACTCCAGGATTCTAACCTGTCCAGTTGTTTCACCCTCTTTGCCTTGTCGGCCTCCCTCTCCAGCTTCGCACACAAGATACTGTATACTTATCTAGGTATGTTCATTACCATTTATCTGCCACTCCTCTACCATGTACAGATATCATTTTGTAGGACATGCAATTTGTGTTAGACAGCTTACTTAGATTTTAACCCCTTGGCTTCCTGTGGCTTAACTGGCATTCCTTTAAAAATTTAACTACCTGTCCACGGGGTATATATTAAACTCCATTTATCAGTAATTTCTGTCTCACACAAAAACTTTCTCCACATCTAGCAGATATAAGTAGATACATATTCTTCGAGTTCTTCTCAGTTATATTTTTCGTCGAAATCCTCATTAGTGGTCTGTTCTGACCAATTTGACCATTTTGATTTATGTATTTTGCATGTAGAATAAGGATTTAAGACAATACCTCAATCTTGTATTTTCTAAGGCAGATAATGTAATGCGCAATAGTATTATGACTGTGACTTGTTTCTTGTGCTGAAGTACTACAGGATATATTACATCTACTAGCTGACTTTTGATGTTTTGTGTAATATAGTAACTTGAGTACTCAGGCACCTACATAACAACTACTACAACAAAGGTAGAAGATTGAAATAAAACAAACTATGAGGAGAAAGAGAGAGAGAGACAGGAAGAGCTGAGAAATAACAAGAAGGGTAAAGTCTCAAAATACATGAAGGTACTTAACGACGAGGGCAGACGAGGGAAAAGGGGAAAACGAATGTATGTTCTCGTCAGTCAGTCAAATCGAAGAGCAAATCAAGGAAAAGAGAAGGATCGACGAAGATCACAATTGAACAACTCACTACTTACTGGTTGTAGTGGAAGAAAGCACGAAGATAGGTACAAGTGGAAGAACAAGAGGAATCTATTCCAGTCATCTTTAGATCAAAGACTTTGATGCCAACCAGACGCACATGTCAGGCTGACAGATAGATTTCTACCAAACCGAACTAACTGAGCGAGTTGAGAAGATAGACAGATGAAGAGAACGGAAACCTTAGAGCTATATTAGATACACGTATTATATCCGAATATAAATATATCTTGTACAGAGAGACTCTTTTACTTGGGACTGTCTGCTGCAAATAATAGTTCACCTCCATTCTGTATAAATCTATTTGTATTTACGTACAGATTGAGATGGGTGTGCTCTGCAACTACTCAGTAAGTACATGTACAGAAAATATATTATTTTTTACTTTTGCTTTGCTCCTGCTTATTGCATCCGCTTTTACAACCATGAATGAAAGTAGGAGATACCTTAGCTATAGGTAGACTCGTATTGCTTTTGCTTGTAGGAGACGAGTGTTGTATCAGTCGATACTCGATACCCACAGATAAGATGATAGTGTTTTCCGCAGGAGAACTGATGGGATGTAAAAGATGCGGCCTTCGGGGACCAATCAAATGGAAACTTATATCTTGTATTTTGCCTTCTAAGTTTGTTGGCTTTCCGTGTTGAGTTTCATATAATATTATGTAGAACTGCTATCATTTCCACTCTTTTCCTCATTTCGACGCTCTACATACATTATGATAGGCTCTTCCTTCCAAGACTTGTGTTTTCGATGTGTATGAATCCAACAACTTTCCTATTTCCTATTTTCGTCAATATGCTCTTTCAAACCCATTTTACTTACTCTGTCTGCTTTGAAGTGTACTGGGGAGTATTTGGGGGTATTTCAGTTTCTTAGCTGGGTTCAACCTACCACCACTGCCACTTGCCCATCTCCATTATTTTCAGTCCTCCTTTTTACCGACTATCCCATTCGGAGTAAGTGAACACTTTCCTTTGTTTTACTGTATTATATAATTTCACGTGTTTTCTATAGGTATACATAAATTGAACTTTACGTTTCCCAATAAAATCGCTACAAACATTCGTACAAACTTAAACTGCGTGTAACCAACATTCTTTTCCATTCGTTCATGTGTACCCCTTTTACTCGTTTAGATTTCATCAACTCTGCAAAAGTCTTTGAAATAAGCACGGAACGTGCCTTTACCTTTGGATAGACTGCATGCGATGCTTCACATTTAACATTTAGACTAAAACAAATTTGATGCTTTTGACATGGGAAAAATTTTGTACTGTAGTATTTGTAGCGAATTTCGGGAATTATAATTAGTGGAAACTACAATTTAAGTACTACAATTGTTGATAAACTAATTCCATTATCATCGAAATCGTTAAAAAAGATAAAGACCAATTAAAAACTCATTTTCATTATCAGTCACTATACTTTATACTGAGAATACTGACTAATATAAAATATGGTAAATTGAATTTTCATACGTTATCATTTTCAAGTTCTATTGACCCCCATGGTTGCATGTTGCATTTCGGAAGGAACATATGTCAGTCATATTTTTCATATTACAACAGTGACAAGGAAACTTAATACTGAAACTTGATATGACACAATATCAAGTCTGTTTCTATTAAGTGAATGCAAATTAATTACATTTTTGTGTTAGAACTTATGTAGCTGACATTATAAAAATTAATGTCAGAGAAATTTCAAACTGACTTGGCACTAAAAGTTTAACATGGTACGTGATTAATCTGTTTTAGTAGGTGTGAAGTATACTTAAAATAGCATTTCTGCGAATTCGTTATAATATTGTGCCATTTATATTGTATGCCTACACGATGGTATATGCGTGTTTCTGTAATAAAGTTACAAATAATTCTGTCAGTTAATTTCCTGCTCGAATTCCTAAGAGAAATACATTCTTAAATCTGCTCATTGATCATTCATTACTTACAAATGTGAAATGTACCTTGTGAAATCATTTTGACATGAAAACATTCAACCCATAATGTACATTTCACCTCAACTTGAGAATTACGCGAATCACCATTAATCATTTATTAAAGCATTAATAGTTTTATACAACATTATATTCCCACACAAAAATTTTAATCTTGATTTTAAAGGTACATTATTAAGTAACGAATGTTACTTGTTTATACTTAAGTTGAATATTAAATTTTATAGTGTACATAGTTTTTAAATAATTTCATAGCTCAAACTAAGTACCATGTTTTTCAACTGAAATTGATTAAAACCAAAACCAAAGCGACTTTTTAGATAATTGTAATTATAGGCTGCAATTTTTAGAAGATGTAGCATTGCTTGTGAGATGAACTTTTTTTATTTGCATTTATTTTTGTGAAGCAGTTGTTGTTAGTTACGGTTTGATAACCTGTCTTCATCTATAAGTATGTCCTCCATTTCATGCGCCATTTGATTAAAGAACAAAGTGGTCTTTGTAGTAAACACTGCGTTTGAATTTCTCTTTAACGTTGTTACGCGAATGAATGCTCCTACAGAGCACAAAACGGAAATACAATTTAAATAATATTATATGCTATATGGTAATGTATAGTTATTAAAATATATTAATACATATCATTATGGAATAAATATCACATTTATAATATTATACTTCATTATTGAAAGTACCTATATAGAACATTCTGTTCTCATCCAAGAACTATTTACTTGGCTGCTATTTATTCTGAGGAAATATGAATAGCTCTAGAATTAAGACTTTGAGAACAGGATATTCTAGCACCCTTATCTTCAATTTCACACGGAGAAGAAAGAGAGGAAAGCCATCGGGCCAAAGATCAAAGAATTTCGTAGATCACAGACAGACTTAAATAACCAGCACCTTAATAAGTCAAATGA
Organism: Pogonognathellus flavescens; assembly: GCA_019776165.1. Taxonomy (NCBI): domain Eukaryota; kingdom Metazoa; phylum Arthropoda; class Collembola; order Entomobryomorpha; family Tomoceridae; genus Pogonognathellus; species Pogonognathellus flavescens. The sequence goes on from JABASD010000477.1 coordinate 16,716, forward strand.
GAGCGAAAGTGAGTTCTCCAGTCTCCCAATACCTCACTCAACTCATATAAACGCCATTTCCGCTTTACCTGAATACACCAAAGACACTTTCATACATCTTACAGTGTACCAGCAGCAATTCAACATAATTTACCAAGATATACGCATGCATAAATGCATACACACACACTTTGACAACGCTGGCAAAACTTTACAGCAAAACTTTCATTCTACATAAATAAATGTGAAAACACTATCAACTTCTATAAAGATTTAAGTATCACAGCTGGAGGATCCTATCGTATATGCTTGAAATGGCACACAAACATCGCAGAAGTATTTCCGAGAAAGAAAAATCCTCGAGAAATTAAACAATGAAATATACGAAAAGTACTAAATACGCACATTCTATTGAAAATTAAGAAGAGTGCTGATCTCAATTGGCTGGAAGGAAAAACGACTGGAGTATTAACGAAAGGGAAGTGAAGGCACGACATGGGAACTGAAGAAAGTGGAGAGAGAAATGGTAGCAGAGCTACCTCATTAGTTCCTCAAGCATTCCTTTGTTTAGAGTAATTAGCAAGTCTTGTACACAGACTTTGAAAAGCACCATCCACGCGATAATCAAATTAGCTCGTTCACATCATACAACAGAATCGCATCTACACTCCATTTTCTTCGCTATCGTAAATTACAACTTAGCAAGGTAAGTATTTACACGTTTACTTACCATTGTACTAGTAGTTACACAGTAGAAGTGCTTAGACAAATAACACTCTATTCGCATGCATTAGACTGTGAATGGCCCTATCTATTTTAAAATGCCTATACGACCTAACGCATTATAATACAAGTCCATTTTATATACGAAGCTTAATTTGAAACTTGAGTGGAGTAAAGTAAGTTTCAACTGTACAAGTGCACTTATAGTCAGTACGGATGAAGGAAAGTTGTGTTGTTTGTTAAGACTTAGAAGGCAAAACGCAACCCATTCAGCCAACACTTCTTTCTCCATATAATATTATGGCCAAGTATTCTAGTGTGTATTTTATTATTTATTATACTGTTTTGGCACACGGGTGGTAGGAGCAGTGTGCAAGTGCCTCTCTAAACTTGATGCACTGTCAAAGTTTCAACTATAAATTTCCTTTGTGTTTACAACCACCACTACTGCATTCTATGCCAGTGTGTAATTTTACGACGTATTAAATGATAGCACACAGTCAAATACTAAACCATTATATTCTGATATACCGTTATATAATATTGTATTATATATGTGTAATTCACATTCTATTCTTAATACTTTGTAAGATGCAGTGCTTTGCTGTTTTTCTCATACAGTGAAATGGCATTTGCCTTTTCTGACTGCGGTCTTGCCATTTCAAGCACAGTGTATGAACCGGTGATATGATTCATACCACTTGCACTTGATTGGAGATTATTGCAGAGTTAGCTATTATATAGGCTTTGTATGCATGCAATATATATAAACACTACAAATGCTAAATGGCTGTGTTGTAGGGCTATTTATCTGTACGCAGCGAGTAATTTAATTTAGTTTTATATGGTAAAGAGACCTATTATTTGCAATTAATGAACACATGAACAAGGCAACACACGAAAGGAACAATTTCCACACTAAATTCCATACACAGTACGAAACGTTGTAGTTTTGACTCTTAACAAATAACTCACATTAGTGTGCTAGTATTAATATAATCACGCCTACGTAATTTTCGCAATTTTCTCTCTGTGGATAACTCCTGCCTTCGTATTAGCCACTTCCTTTCCACAATGGCAATGTGAGTACCCCCTAATTCCCATTGTCTTATCATATTTAGTTTTTTGCATGCACAATATTATAAAGTATAATTGATTTAATTAAAATTTTGTATCCGTACAACTGCCATGTACCAATTAAACTACTGCTCTACCACCATAACTTTACAATACGACATTTCAAATTGTACTGAACATGCAACACAAATTTATCAATAATATTGCAAAGGTAATTATAAACAAGAAAAACCATAATTAATTAAACCCGGCGTAAACAAGTAACGAAGTGAACAGAGACAGTGTGTATTGAACTATTACACGGTAACATTAATATAGATAACATAAGCAATCCGGGGGGTAACTACGTATGGGCTCACCTGGCTTGAGTTATATTAATATTCTGTCTCAACTTAACAGCTTTTTGTGAAATGAATATAAACGCTTGGTAAAATAAATTGTTGTTTAACGGATGTGAGTTCACTGATTGTGACTTGTGAGCTACTGGCTGATGTGATATTTTTAACTTAAAATTTGGGTTTCAATTTGAATTTATAAAAATTGGGAAACTGAAACAAGTACTCCTAAAGCATCAGGGTTGTATCTATGAATCTATCTAATTTATTTTATTATCCAAAATGCTACCAAAGGGATATTATCATAACATAAAATTGAAATAAAATATATTGTCGATCATTTAACATTAGACAATAATTGTAACATCAAATTATACATTCAAATGATTTTTCATTTATTGAACATCGTTTATTTGTATGATAACCTGAATAAGACAGAATTTTACTGTCGAAAGCTTGTGTTAAAAGTTAAATAAATTCAATTTTTATTTTTTATTTCAAAAACGTCTACCTTGCGGATCACCAATGATCGTATTCTGTTAAAGTTATTATTAGAGATGGGAATTTTCGACATTTTCAGGAAGCAAAACAAACCAGAACTGGTGATGCATAAACCCAAACCAAACCGGAACCGTATAATTTATACCCAAACCGGAACCAAACCAACATTTTAATCAAAATCCGTTGCAAAATCCCAAAATTAGGGCAAAAATCAATTTTTTGATGAAATCGGTATATATTATATTTATATTATACCAAAAACACGCGTTTTATGGCATTTTCCGCCGCGTTTAGTAGAGACGTCACATAAAATATGGAAACCCAATCAAGACCATTCGTGCAGGAACCAGACGAAGCCGGATTTTGTTCAAAGTTAAAAAAACCGAACGAAACCAGGATGGTTTGATTCTCGGTTCTAGTTAACCATTCTCACCTCTACTGTTTATACACTTAATCACCAGAATTTGTAACAAAAAGTGTGACGTCAGGAAATCGTGTAGGTAGTAGGTACAGTGTGTAGGTATTTGAATTCCATGGGATTATTCAAGTACATTTTGATTCTATTAGAAAGGAAAGGGTGGCCTGTGAGATGTACATATTGTACGGTAGCAAGTGGGCGATTAAATTGTCTCATCGCGTAGGTCGAGTATATCTTATATCTAGGAAATGGACTCATGGAAATAAAACAGGAAAGAAGTAAGTACGAAGGAAAAGATCCATACTATTCCTTACGTACGCACTGACAGCTCGAAGAGGAAAACGTATTCTGCGAAATTGTCAAATAGGTTCGTACGAAAAACAGAATAGAATTGAATGGCGTGAAGTAGGAAATGGGAAAAGGTTTTGGGAGATAGTATTACCTCTTATATATCACTGCTTAGTTTACAGTACCGTAAACGTAAAGTAAGTTACGATTGGCCATACACATAATATAGTGGAGGAAACTGAAAGAGAAGGGCCTTATTGTACTGCTACGCGGTAATGTGTTCTGATGCTTCTAACACAATGCAGGAAAGTAATGCGAGTAAAGAAATAAGAGACCTATCGATTAAGTGTTTGATGAGAAAGATATAATCAAACGGTTGCAAAAGAAAGAAGCTCACAAGACGACAGGGTGAGTAAAGTATAAATTTATTTGAAGAACGAAAGAAATGAAAGTTCTTCTTGTACATATATTTCCAAAGCAGCATCCAGCACCAGTACATATAACTATTTATTCTACTTTTATTCTTTTCCTTTAGAAAAAGAGCTGTGAAGCAATTCACTCACTCAGAGAGGAAGACACAATGCCCCGGCATTCATCTGTAGTGGCATTGGTTCCTCTGTTCGATATGATGTGCACAGTGTGTTGATCGGAGCCACAGTCTGTTAGTGCTTGCACTCCTTGACTATTACGTAGAAATGGATGAGTGAGACAGAAAGGAAAATACCTATGTACCTACTTTACTTGTTCCATACAAGTCGTATACCTTTTCTACGAGCACCTAGACCTGAATACGTAAACAACCAACAACTAGAACCACCACAGACCATGTGTGCGTGTACGTGTGTGTGTATGTGTAGAATTCGTGGCTTAACACACTCAGTGTCTTTATAGTCCGCCAAGCGACGAAACCGGTTCTTTTCTGTTTCACAAAGTTAAGTTTTCTCCATCAAAAAAGAAAGAAAGTGAAAAGAAAGCTATTTCAGGAGACGACACCTAATGGTTTTCTTGTCAATAGACTTGCTCACACATTCAGATGCACAAGGCGGCAATGAGATACAGATAAGATGCTCTTGTAGAAGACATTACACTTCTTCTACTTCTAAAAGTCTCTTCATACCTAGGACTGCTCCTACTATCCATACGTTCTTCTCTTACGAGAATCCTTTGCCTTCTTCGAGGACTTCTTCGCGTATTTGCTTCACTTGGCTGGGGTATTAGCGGCAGCTTTACTAACTGTAATATGAATGTCGCCTTTTCTTTATATGAGTTGAAGCCGTGACAAGTACTACTATTACTGTACACGGGACATTTGTATTTTGGTATAGTAGATGGATAGTGAGAGGAAAAGAGGAAAAAATAGAGAGTGAGAAGAACTTGGTTGAATTGAGTAAAGAAGAGAAAGTGAGTGAGGACAATCGAGAGAGAGAAACACACTTAAGTGCCATGCAATGCACATATCTTATTCAGCATGCATATCATATAAATCTACCAGAACTGTTATACAAAACACACATCCTTTTCCTTTCGTATTATCCTACCTTCAATTTTTTCAAATAAAATCCGAACCCATTGACTTCCCCGGCTTTATTCTATATTCCTATTCCAAAATAAAACCATTTATTTCCAGCAAGCATCGTCGCGTACAAAATCTCCTATTGCAAATGTTTTCATTCAGCACATGGTAATCAGAGATAGTCAAATGAAGTCGAATTGCTTTCGAAAGTACTTGCTCGGACGTCAAGAGACTCTTTTTACAGTCATATCCGGTGATAAGAGAACATTTCATGTATGTTTCGGACTTATACTATTTAGTACAGATAGGAATTCTTATTAATTTCGTAAAGAAACTTGTAACGCAAATAACTTGTCAGTCTGTCAAATCGAAATCATTTTTAATTCCAGTTTTGCTTAAAAAACTTCTTCATCTCGTTTACCAATGGTAAATTTACAGTCTGTCTATTTATTTAAAAGTCAATTCTGTCTAAACCACAATTAATTAGTAAATGAAACTAAAATTAATGATTTATTAATGACTCAAAAGAAATTATATTTTTTATCTGAATATTAATTGCTTACATCAAAATTTGTTGATGATCATTAATAGATAAATTATACTAGTGACCATATTTTAATCGCTACGTAAGGGCAAGACCATAAACTTATTCATCTGAATTGCAAACAAAATTATTCATCGAAATTGCACAAAAATTAGCATTCCTAAATGTATTTTTGTTAATTGTTTACACAAAGTTTGAACCACACAAGTTCCGTAGCTAAGCTTATGAAAAAGGGATATGATTGCGTTAATTAAACTCAATTACAGTTTCTGTCAGCAAAAATAATATGGGTAAATTATTTCTGTGTAGTTTATAATATCATACCGGGATTTTGAACTCATAGTGTGCAAAAAGTTGAATAGCTAAAACTAAAGTGTGTCAGATTACGCAGTTTTAATTCGTAATATCACGCCTGAATAGCCTAGTCTGGAGGGACAAGTGACAAAGTGATTTCATAAGCTGGCCAATGGTGGGCTAATAATTCACAGGAAACGATCATGGTGGAAATGGATGAAAATGAAAGCTGGGTTGAATGTGTATGTATTGGTGTATGTATTCTTTCCTTTGTAGGCCGGATGTTATCAGCGTTGGAATTTCAATAGAGATAGCACTTAGTGATGTGAGCTGAAGACAAATTGCACGATAGGAGAGAAAACTGGAGCCTATTCATGCATAATAACCAGTCCGATCTGCTCATATTTGCCGTCATTGTAAGATTTATAGGAGATGAAGTGATGCTATGCATAACTACACGGCATTCCAAGCCCTCAGTGCCCCTAACGATTGATGAAACACATTGAATTCGCTATCGGCCCACTTGTTCCTATATAAATCACAGCCAGGAAAAACGAGTAGCTTCCAGCGGACTAAATGCACGAGACCATTCAGTATTTGTCAAAGTGCCTGTATAACTTTCCATTAGATTAAACGCAGGCTTGCTGCCACAAATATATTTTCCTATATGGACTCCCACTCTGTGCAATCCGCCTTTACTGTGGTGATTAGAGTAACGACAAAACTTAAAAAATTCAGAAAGTCAATGTTTCAGCGCAATTGAAAACTAATGTGCCACTATTCTTTCATGGGACTTACATCGTTACACCATGAAAAGTTTAGTTGAAAAACACTACATAACATAAAGCCCCACAAGTAACAAAAGTGGCTTCGAAAGACAGTCGTTTATTTATGCAAGAATATATCCATGAATACAGGTCATGAAATGTTCTGGAGTTAATTTGATGATGAGCTATCAGTTACTTTATTATAAAAATTCATAGGAGGTAAAATCCAACTGGTCAATCTGAAGTTAAATTGAAAAGAGAATTAACGCTAGTTATGTGTTTGTTTGAGGAAGTTCATAAATGCTAACTAACTAAAGAATTTAAACAGAATTGGATTTCTTTTTAGGTACGTATGTTAAAATTAGCATGCAATATAATTTAAAAAGTACAGAAAACTCGTTTAAATTATTGCATGTTTAAATTTACCTCGTTGTATGACTTGAACAATAAAGCATGACAATAAGTGGAGGTTAGGTTGAACAAATACATTTAAAGCTGGATAAACGAGAGCGAGAACAGAAGCAACGCTGAAAGTACAGATATTTGCAGTTGCTCGTTAAATTTTAAGACGAGGGTTCATTATAGGTGTTGAATGGACGTTGCTAATGTTGAGCTGGAGAGAATGACTTTTTTGGATAGTACCATCAGAAGACTCTCATCCCAATAATTTTGAATCCGAGTGGGAAGGAAGAGACATTCCAGATTGGACTGACTCCATGAATTGCTCTGGAGATCCAGTTATGTCAGGAACATGCGAGAAATTCCGCCCCGTTGTCTCTCTTAATGCGCCATTCTTTCACAGCTGCATTCTCCATTGTAGGCACCCATGCACATAAATAAATCCTTACAGGAGTCCCGGCGACTTAAGTTACAAGCAGAAAAAGCCGTCGCATCCTTTTCCCTTACAATGCATCTACATGTAAACACTTTCACTCACATCACTCACATTCCCTCCAACACCAACACCCGTGAACAAGCCAAATAGCAAACCGAGAGCTCTTTGAATCAGAATAACTCACCAAATCTCAATGGATCTTGCAGCTCTTTTCTCACACTACCACGTTCAAGCTCCTGTTAACTCCCTATATCGCTACTTGTCCGAGTCCACGTAGACCATGTGCACTTTTCACCATTTCAAAAAGAAAATCCTTCCGTAACTCCTAAGTACCCGAGTATTACAGCACATAGTGATTCTTCAACTACAAATAAAAGCAGCTGCTAAATCCAAAACAACATTTGGTCTACGTATCTCCCTGTCCAGGAGAAAGTTCGGTCTCCCAATACCCTAAGCTACTACACTATATAAAACACAAATACACCGAGAGGCTTTTGCACATCCTCGAAAATATGACAAATTTAAGTACCTAGCTGTGAAATTGGTTGCATTAACCCTGTGTGTGTCTCCACGTTTTACTAAGTAGACAAGGCACTACATGGCAAACTAACTTCGCGGCAATAAAATAAAATGTCTATATGCAAAGCATGGCTAAGTCATTGGAACAGAATAAAAATACGAGTAATGTATAGCACGCTGACTGATGTACCTATTTGCACACATTCAAACATAATATTTTACTACATATAAAATAGTATGTGAATACATATGGACCTATTTGTTCCTCAAGTAGACATATATTTTACTATTTGCTTAAATTACGTATACTAATGTATATATAGAGAAAAAAGGAGCGATGTGTCGTTGTGTGTGTGTTGGGCTGATTGGCTCATGAGTGTCTCATCTAATAGGAACCCAGAGGAGACTGGAAGCGAGAGGGCCTTTATCAAGAAGAAAAATAGATGACGGTGGCGGTCGTGCGATAGAATCAAGATTCTTTTTCCCATGACACCTCCACTTCTGGTTCTGTTTATAGCACGCAGACAGAACTCGGGGTAACACCCGTATAGATTCATGTATGTATACACAGACAAACTTATACAGGCTAAAAAAGAGTTTGAAAAATAAGGTAAGTAAATGGGGTAGGAAAGAAGATATATCTGTAAAGTAAGTAGTTCTCTTTTAGTACCTCTCCGTCGGAGTCGTACATTAGACTCTTGTGATGGACTTGACTTTCTGGAAAACATATTAGTAGCACCTCTGGCATATGGACGCATGGAAACGCACACACGTACATATACTCAACTAGCTACTTACATTATCTGACGATTTATATAGGAATTATATATTATAAAGTTAAAATATATCAGTCTCTAATGTCATGTCATGTCTGTACTACAAGAAAAATTCGAATCCAAATGCTCACATCATTCTCTCCCACTTTCGCCTTACACCAATTTTTATTCTTCTTTCATTTGCCCTGCCGGGCTTACTTTCTCTTTTCTGTACAGATATATCATGACTTTGGAACAACTTGCCTTTTCTCGGTTGACATTCGACATGACATGACTGCTTCTTATTATTGACTCTGAGATGGCTGCATGTTTTTCCCTTCTTTTCTTGCCTGGTAGCTGTAAAAGTAAAACTAACCGTAAGTAGCGCGCTGCCATTATCCATACACTCAATCCTTTGTGTCTTCACTCACTCAACTATTGTGTACACGCGGATGGAGATAGAATGGCTCAGTCGCCATCTTCCTCGTCGTTCCTTGCCTATGCCTCTCGTCCTTGTCGGTGTTTCTTCTGTGCTGTGCAAGTACTTACTTTTAGATACTCTGGAGGGATAAGCTCTAATGTACATTGCACACGGTCCTTGTATTCCATTAAAAAGCCTTTCTTTTATACAACACAAACATACAATCCGTTTCTTGTATTCATACAAGAATTGAGTTAGGTTTGAAAGCTGAGATCAGCCAGTAGTAGGACTCTGAGGACTTTCTCAGACGTCTCTTTTTTGCTACAAATACTCACGGAGAGGCTGTGGGCCCAACCAGCATAATATCTGTTTCCGAACGCGTCAACTTGTAAAAGTAAACGAAAGAAAGACTGACTGAGTGAAATGCCTGAATTCTGTCTAAAATACTTTCGTTTTTCTTGAAACATTCTTTTCCCCTTTGTTCATGTCTTATTCCAACACCAACTATTACAAGACAGGCACATTTTACCCAGAGAAGTTTATTGAACACGGCCGTTCATCAGTGACACTAGTGACGTGACAGATAAACATAAATATCCTACCATGTCTATGGATACCTAATTAACTTTCCCCAGATGAAAATCACCAGTAGCTACAATAATACACAAGCGACATCCCTTACACACATTATAAGTAAAGCATATCCTGTCGTATTCAATGTATTCTATACAAACACACACATTCACTAGGAAAAACCTCAGGTCTTTGTAAAAATATATACATAACCTTTACCCCAGCAATATTGGTGAATACACACGCGGTAATAATTCATTCTGTGAAAGAACCTCAAAATTTCAAATCAGTTCATGTTGGATATTTAGAACTGAAAATTCTCATTTGCTAATGGTATACATCGAACAAATATAGAGGTAATGCTCTTACATAGCTACTAAATATAATTTCTTGGACGAAGGGCTTATATTGTACGTTTGTGTAATGTCAGGTAGAACTTGACCATTAATCTTAAGTACACCGACCGGAATACTGACGGATAATAGTCACAGCATAACTATGAAGCACACTACTTAAATAGTTTTGCTTCAGGCGGGAATTAGCGTGCTAAATCCGTTAGATACGTTAAGAACTGAAAGTACGTTACGATATGTTCTTAGTGGTTGTCATATAAATGAGAAAGAGGTAGTTAACACTGTGAAAAGTGGAGTAAGAGGATATTGGCTTACTCTTTCCTCGAGTCCTTCACACACAACTACAACACAACCGTGAAACTTGCACCATGACAGCAGTAGAAATGAACTACATATTACAGGGACGTGTGTATTATTTCTACACACATCCCTATATATATTTCGGTGTGTTGTAGGCAAACGTTAATGCAATTTAGCAGAACATTGAAACGAGTGTATTATATCTGCAGACCAAGTAAAGTAGATCTCATAACAGTTCTCGTTGTGTCTTCTCCCGATTTCACAGTGTTTCCAGCATAACTGCTCCTAACCCTTCTTGTTAAGTAATGATATTCGGAGGATGAAACTGGGGAAACACACGGAAAGAACTGTAGTAAGAGGGGAATGAGACACACAGAAAATGAACTGCCCTACACACACTATATAAATAAAACGTACAACTACTACAGGGCATTATATTTATAAGTATTAGGTTAACTTATACACGGTGTGGCCGTACACCTAAGTCACTTTGGAAAGTTAGTTGTAGACAATCAAGGTGACTCAAGACAGAAGTGACCATTTGGGTCGCCACAAATGAGCAAATGCTAGAAATCTTCATTTGGAAGGGTTGCGGAGCTGATTAGTGGAGGGAAAGAAGGGGAAAGCAACTAACTAACAGCACAAACGAGACTCTACACGTACAACCCACAGCCACTACTACTATTACCACTCGTTCCTTATGTTTTCTCCTTATCTTAATTGCAAACTCTTCATAAAATTATGTACTTACAGCTATACTATTACACAGACGGCTTTCTTATGTCTTTTACTCAAACGCACAAGTACCTAACGTACCAGGGCTACTAATAACTACGGTTTTCTTACGTTCCTCTCTCTCTCTCTCTCTCTCTCTCTCTCTCTCTCTCATTAGTCACACACATACCTAAAACCCACTAACCACTTTCCCCACCATCAACCCACGTTTAGCAACAAAGTTCATACTTTCTACTTCTACAAGTCTACAAATAAAAGAACACTTACTAACTATTACGGTATTAACTCTATTAACTTCACGCTATTATATATACGGTAATACGGTTCTTATTATTGTTAGTAGGTTGATTATTATATTAATTAGTACAACAAACATGATGTAATAAACCATTCAAAACGGATGTAATAAAGTAGCGTAAGATACACAAATTACCAATTGTAAATGCTGAATAACAGATGTTTACTGATGATTTGTCAACTTATTACTTATAGCGGTCACGAACGGAAGGACGGACAGACAGACGTAGAGACCAATGTTATAAAGTAGCTTACGCTACTTAATAAATAGTAAAGTGATAGTAGAAAAATATAATTAACCCATGTATGGGCAGACTTTCAGTATAATTAGCTGTAAAAATATATTTTAGCACTAATAAACATGTCAAACAGTTGACTGGGAAATTTTTCCATGGACGAAATTCATGCTCTACTTTTACCCCACAATCAGATACAATTTCAAAATTGACATTTAATAAAAAACTTTAATGTATAATTTATATTTATAAATACGAAATTATGATCAACAATTAAACAAAACTTAGTAAATAAATAATACATTCACAGAATACACAATACCTAATTAGGTATACACTTTTTAATAAGTATTATTGTAATTGGCTAGTAGTCACACACACTTGGTGCTACTGTGACGTGTACAAAGTTTTAACAAAATCAACCTTTTCTCAAGTTGTAGTGTACATACGGACAGCTTTGAGATTCTTATCTCCGATACTTAATAGAATGTGAAATATAAGGTATAAATAGATATAAATAGAGTAATATGCTATGACCGCAATATACTAATGTAATATTACGTTTTATCTCCAGTGTGCTAGCATAAAAGCAATTTTTTCTTAAAACATCATTTTACTTGCGTCAGAGTCAGTGGTGGTGCATAAAAGACTAGGATAAAGCAACAAAAATAACTTTCTTGATACTCGTGGACAAATCCTTGAATGACGAAATTGAATAATGTACTTATATGCATATAACAATGTAAAATATGAATACGCATATCCGCAGTGTATGTTAATAGTAGGTACTAGTGGAAAGGATTCAAAGAGTAAAACAGCAGATAGCAAAAGTTGTGTAGCAAGAACTATGTATAAATATACACAGACACTTTGGCAATACTCTCGCAGATTCTGTCAATTGCACAGTTGTGGTAAAATGTATCTAGAAAGAATGTCCTATCTAATAGGTGGCATTAAGTATAAATATAAAAATTGCATATATGGCAAAAACTATATTTTGCTATATCGTGCAATTCCGGACTCATCAATGCAATAGTTCTCAGGAGGAACATCATTACTTCTTTTGCCTCTGATTATTGCACTATAGGGTCTACAAATTCGTCACAGTTGAAAATGCCTTTTCTGTTGGTTGTAGCATTTGTTCTCTTATAATCACCGCCATGGCTTCTTGCCCGTCATGCATGATGTGTGTACAAGGTCTATTTCTCCCAAACCAAATACAAATAGTGTAAATACACCAATGTATAGCATAACAATATTTGAAAGATAATCCTGGCTTTGGTAGAGGTCAGATTTATTACCCCCACACATAAAGGTTTATATTTATTTCCTAATGTAATTGCGTTCACTGTGTAATCCTTGCATTATTTCTAACCACACGTGATTTAATTTCCGCCTAACAGTACACTAAGCAACATCAGTCACAGATGAAGTTTCTATACAGAAATTTATTTTTAAAAATTCAATAACGCTTTCATGGTTTACGATGAAAACGAATAAAGTAAATGTGAGAAAGATACACGAGTATTTTAGCGTGTAAACAATCCTGCAACAAAAATGTCTTGAATAATTTAGGTTGTCATTGGAATGATTTTTTTAAGTGACTCCGTCTGTCAATATTGTTTACTTGCATTTCTTGATACTTCTCTTACCTCTTTTGATGTTCTGGCTGGAAAAAGCGATTTCGGAAACACTTAAAAGCGTGGGGAGAAATCAAGTTGGTTTCTTTTGCGTGGGTTGTGTAGAGGAAACAGTAGGAGATGATATGAAAGAAAAGCAATTCATAATTCATAGTTTGCATTCAATCCTTTGTTATGCTTCTGTGGAATGATGTCTTGTACACACACATACACATATTTTCTCTCTTACACACATACATAGAACATGACACTCAAAATCTCGACTCTGCATTTCTATGTAGGAGTAAGTAAAGAAGCAGAACTGTAAAGTGAAGAAGAAACACTTGTTCAGCACAATTGCCTAGATTACAATTCGCGTAACGAGATATGAGTCCATAAAAATGACAAATAGAAGTCCGCCGACTGGAGGACTATGACTTGAATGCAAACGGTTGAGGGATATCCAGCCAGCGACCCAATCTATTACCAACATGCAGGGATGAAATGGAGAAAAAATCCAAAGAGACAAGAACCGAAAGAATAGAAAAGGGATGGCATGGAAGGGACTAAGAGGGCACAGAGGAAAGCTTACTGTTAACTCTACATACATAATATACAACTGTTATCTTTACACCGTTCTTCTTCTATCTCTCTCTCTCTCTCCAGAACAAATACAGATCTACAGTGGCAGTTCTTATGTAGGAAGTCGTAGATTGTACTACTTTCTCTATCTTGCAAGCAAAGCACTTGCCTTCTTACATAATATGCACTTACTTACTTACTACTACCATTGGTAATACTACCACACATATCTGTACATCAGCAGCTTACTATCAAACACGTACAAGACCATTATGTTATATAGTGGCTAGGAAGGTTAGTAACTCTCTCAGCTCAACTTTAACTAACAATAAGCAATGTGTAAAAGTTGAGTGCACACTTTTCCATTTTCAATATTCATATTCATGTCCCTCCACATAATACATATATTTATTTGCTAACACTGAGAACTGAATTGGCTGTATTATGAAGATTTAAGGTACCTACTGTTAGATATCCAGTGGGTAAAAATATTAATGCACGTACCTACTATGCTTATTACTGTATTATAGACAAGAGACAACGTGAGAATAATTTATGACAGTTTTTGGATATACTGTACGTAAATAATACATAGATACGGACTAAATGACACTTTCAGATTGCGTGTGAGCATTTTTATAGTTGTGTGTGGTAATTATAGAAAGGTTAAGACAGTGTTGATGCTGGTACTTTAGTTAGATTGTTATATCTTATAGTAATAAAATACAGCGGAAGTGTTATTATACCTAGTCTGTATTTCCATTTTGGGGTTTTTCTCCAGATATTAAAAAACTGCATGGAAATACAAAAGAAATCATCTCAGTGTTGGAAATGAGGATTGGAATTGAATTCCAACAAAAGCACCATATAGGGCGCTCAGTAACTGTCAACTGAAGTATTTTTTGCTGATCAGAAAGCTGACATAAGCTATGCCAAGTGAAGCAACCAACTTGAGATAGGTACTCGACTCAATTTAACAGCGTTGTTGCATTATGTTATGTTAGACATACTTCGTTTAAGTCACTCTAATGGTTGACTTCCCTAATTGAATGACTGACTCGAGTGAGCGAATGAATGCATCAACCGTAGAATACAAAAAGAAAATCTTCCGTGCAAAGTTAGAAGGGGAAAAATTATTTTCCCTGTAGATGTTATGTATATACGTATACCTAATGCATTTGTACTTAAATAATCTGAAAAAACAAGAAATTTGCCACCACTGCAGCTATTTGGAATTGATGTACTTTTACAGTCAGAGCATCCCCAGTTGTGAAAATTGAACTGGATTTTTACTTTGCATGAGAATATTTTCATTTCTTATTATGATGTAAATGCACATTCAGATATATCTCAAAAGAAAGGAAGGCTGAGTGTGTATATATTATATTTCGTAGGTCATTATACACAGAAAGCACAAAAGCAGATAATGTGATGATAAAAAAACTCATGACACCCCACAAAATTATAATTCTTTTATTCTTAGTCATTCATGGTCGCATGCATGACTTACCTCTATGAGCTTCAGTTAGTAATTAATGGGATTTTGCATTGTTAAGGAACTTTTTATTCAAACTTACTGCCGGTGCTAGTGCTATATTATTAGTGGGAATATAGTCAGTTAGTCACTCTTCAGTACAGCTTTTTATCAGTTCATTATTTTTAAAACATCTTAGGCTGGAAAATAAGGTAACGTCATCATAATTATATACGGTTGGCGGTATTTGTGTCTGTAGTACCCTAGCGTTATAAACCCTTTAGATATGCCAAACAGTTATAGCAAAAGTTAATAAAGACGCTTACAGCAATCCAAATTATTGTCATAGATATTTAAATGCAGATATTGATTTTTTTAAATCATTATCTATGCTTTGTCTGTCTGTCTATATTTGCACGATAACTCAAGAACGATGGCGTCAAACCTGTACACGTATTCTAGGGATCAAATACTAATAAAATGTAAATTTACATAACGCTGTTTTTAATTTCGTTACGAAACTTTTTACTCCATTGAACAATGGTTCATTTCTGATTTTCTTTGCGTAAAAGCTTAGGTAATCTAAGTGCTATGTACTGTCCAAAATGAGATTAATATCCGTTCACTAGTTATTACGCTTACAGACTCGTTTACAGTGTACCATTACAACAAATGATATAGAATTTTCTCACTGCTCGCTGCTGTGATGCCCTCGTTAAACTTTGGATAAATATATCTGGATACTGGATATGCTCATTTGTCGCTTATTAAGTTGCGTAAGCCACTTTATAAGATTGGTGTTTACGTCTGTCCGTCCATCTGTGACCGCTATAACTCACAAACGGATGAACACAATTCGTTCAAAAGTCTCATACTTGATCCATGGGTCACAGCAAAGGTCCAGTTCAAAAATGGAGTCAATCGTTGACATTTAATATTTAGTGGTGGAAGCTACTTTATAGGAACGTTGTGTCTGTCCGTCCGTGTATCACGAATTTCGATACCTCGACTACTGATCAACTGAATTCGTTCAAAGTTTGTCAAAACAGTTGACAACAACAATTTACAACTCATTTCTTAACAACAGTTGACAAATAAGTTGAAAAATCAACAGTAACTGTTATTTGTAAGTAATTAGTTAGTGTGTATTTTACGCCGCTTTATTACATCCGTTTTGACTGGTTTATTTCATATTAGGTTTCAATCCCACTGAAGAACTTTACGTTTGCTTTCGAGATTGCATTTTTGGGAAGCTTACGTTTGTTTAATCTCTCCCCTTACTCCGATTTCCTTTCATTCCTTTTTTCACTCGTAACGATAGCATGCAGAATTTTTTCACTCCACCACAGTACAATTGCGAATTGTAAAATGGAAAAAGCCATTTCAGGGAGCCACCTGATCTTTTGCACAAAATTGCGTAGCGCAAAATATAATATTACCCTTACTGTATTACGTTTGGTTCGCTAATATCTAATTACTTAGTAAATTAATGGGAGCTTGAAGGCAGTATTTATTTACTTCTACTTATAATAATAATATAGAAATTCAGACGCCCAAATAGGCAGGTGGTTTACTATGCACATATTATTATTTTATGCCAAATTCTGAGAAATAAAGCTCATTTGCGTATTTAAGTCAAAGACGTGCTTTGGTGGTGCTCAAGTTTGTGGTTTTATTAATAGTAACTATTTATCTGTTGTGCAAGTGATAAGGGATTTACAAGATGGCTAAGTAAGAAAAGACTGAAGAGAGAGAGAGAGAGAGAAATTGAAGTGAAAACAGAGGAAGGAAACTGGTGGTGGTTGCTGTTGGAATATGTTTTCTCTCCGGCAAACAAGTTGAACCGAAGTGTTTAGTGTAATAGTCCTGCGGTGGTTTAGTAAATATGAAGCTACACAAGAACTACATTCTAAAGAAGAACGTACGTACAACTCAAAAGAAAATCGAAATCAAGTCAATTCGACATGAAAGAAATGTAGGCTCCGTCTATATGTAAATATAGAAGATGAACTTAATTTATACTTCGCGTTGAGTGTGGTGTGTGTTCGTATGTGTGTGTGCATACATTAGCAATGTATATAAGGAAGAGTGCCAAGGCATATGCATTTGTATGTAGTAGCGTAATGTAGTGTGTATTGTGATGTATTTTAATAGTGTAACCGTAATGGATGAATAAAGACGATGGAGATGAAGTTGATCCTTTGGCATAGAGTGGCTCTTCTGGCCCAAGAGAACATGATAAGTGGGAAGCCAATTAAGTACAGCTGATGCCGGATTCAAGCCCTTTCTACGAGCACTCATTACATTATTGTCACTCGCAAGCATGCACAAATCGTTAATTTCCAACTTTGGTTTGAGCACTTTATCCTAGCTATTTGGCATAATCAATTTTCCAAGTGCTAGCTTAGGAGCCGCCGCCGGCTAGCAAACTTGTACAATAATGTACAGGCACATAGACATTTCAAGTGCCCGGAATGAGAAACAGGGAATGAGTTGTAGCTCCAACTTCAACCATGGCACCAAACAACCAACCAACCCACGACCAAACGAAACACGACTCTTTCCATATTATACACTTCTCCCAGTCCGAACCTTCTTCATCCTCCACATTTACTGCTCTCCTTATCACCACTACTCCTATTACAACCACTGAAGTCCTTTTAGTTCACGTACTACTTGTATTTGCAACACTCCGAGTACACCACGGACCTTCCACCACTTCCATCCAACATTTCCAGCCAGAAATCGCAGAAAATGCTGATAGCAGAAAATCTACAAAAGAATATCAACTCTGTGGTACAGCTCCTACTTACAAGTATTGTACTTCGGTAGTAAGTATTAGTACGTAGTAGTACTCCTCTTACTCCTTTCGTGACATCATTCAGAGGCAGAAGTGAAGAGGAATAATTTCACACGGCAAGAGGATGCTAGAAATGATGTTCAAGTATATAAGTACTGGCAGAACTGTGCAAACATTTATATACTAGTAATATTTGTAGTAGGAGTAGTAAAGGCTTGGAGCAGTGTTATATACAGTATAATACTGTCCTAGTCCTATTAGCAGTACTTCTACCACTAAGTAAATAGTAAATGGATGCATATTCTATGAGGAGATTCTGCTAAAATCTAGATGAAGCTCAAGCTGGTTTTCTCTTATGGTTAGCCCTTTGGTATCCGGAAACAGTGAGAGAAGCAAGCTAACGAGACTAACTAACTCTGTAACTGCCAAAGTGGGGAAAGAGAGACTAAGGACGTTTTACGTTACGACAAGAGATGAGTCAGAGTCAGTCCGCATTTATATAGCAAAGGTATGCCGTTTACACACATAGGATAAGAAATATACACAGGCTATGTGTTTTGTGTCTGTGTGCAACTTGTACTTACCACCAGACGACTATCTGCATAGCATCTCGATAAAACTCGATGCTTTTGCATACATTTGGTTTCCAGGCCTTTGTAAAGTCAAACGCAGCCAAAGCAGTTCAACATTTACGCAGTACTTTGCCCTCTTTATTGTATCAGCGTAAAGGAAAGTTCTGTGGCATGGCTTAACTCATCACTACCACCACTACAGCCATCAACCCAAAAGCCAAAATGTACAACTAACTGCAATGTCTATGAGAGTACATACATAATACCTAGCACTGTGTGTCTGTATCAGCACTTTCCTCTTAAACTGCTCTTTCGTTTTTCCAGACCATTCTCGGCTTCACTGTGTGAGTGCCTTTCTCTCTGTCTCTTATTTCGGCTATGACTGCCTTTATATGATGTTATAGCAGTCGTGGGTGGTGGTTGTAGACGGGTAGCTGCTGTGCCATTGCTATTATAACATTAGTTACTCCAATAGATTACCTGGATACTACAAAGATTTTACATGGTAATACAGATATTTCTTTGAGTGCTTGCCTCCTTTACTCTTTAAGCTCTTTGTTCTATTTCCAAAGGTTGAGCATTAAGATTTGCGATATGAACGAAGCACGAGTCTTGTCTCGAGTCATGCAGGCCCGTCTCTTCGTCAAGTTTGCGTCAAAGCCCGTATAGATCCCAGTAATACAAGGATGGAGTCTAATACCTAGAAGGAGAGAGATACTTGCTCCAAAATTTTATTGTTATTTTAATAAGAAGAAACTAAGCTAGTCATGAGATATTTACAAGATAGGAGAAATGTCTTTGCACTTTGTGTTGATGGTCGTGGTTAAGGAATACAACGTTTGCAGCGCTTCCTCCTCTCATCAAATTCATGGCAAGATGTTGCAGCGTATTTTCTCTGACATCTTGACAAAGGCATGGATTTTCTTTCACTGTGTCATTGTATTTATGCTTGTAGCAGTTGAGAGGAGCTAATTTTAGTTTCAAAGTAGTATGCAGTTAGTTGTAGGGGCAAACACGGAAACGTTTAAGTAGAACAAAGACAAACCTCCCAACTCATAGCGGAAATTAACGAATATATACTGGAAATTTACATCCTCCAGCTCTCTTTGTTCTCTTTGCTGAAATTTTAGAGATACTACAAATAAAAGGACTTCTTTGAGTCCTATCAGTCGCATGCATTTCCACCATTCGAAATGCACATACAATCCAAATCCACAAGTTTGTTGGACAAATACACAACCTGGACTGAAGATACTGCAATGAATATCAAAGCTAAGCTTTTCCACGGCTCTAGGATATATAAAGAAAAAATCTCCTGTGTTTGGTTTATTGCACAGTTTGGAGTCATAATTATATATGAGTAAAACATACACATGGAATCGTATGTGTTATAATGTGTGTGGTTCTATATGGAAAGGTGGTAATCTGGAAATTGAGCTATAAACATTACTTCATACACAGAAAATTGTGTGGTTTAGGTTGAGTCAGTGGTCAGTGAGCCCACAACTTACAATACATATGTAATACTAATACAGTGTAAGTGTAAAGACCACGGAAAAAAATTAATACGGAAGAAATGTTAGGGTAATGCAATAGTGGGGTAGTTCTCATGTCTGTTCTTTCAGTGCTTTTTCTTTTGTTTGGTGCTAAATAGTTACATGAGATAGTGCAATGTGTGGGGAAGAAGTGTAAAGTACACAAGGCAGTAAGTAATGGTGTTGGTTGAAGTATCGGCTAAATTATGAGTCTCAGGTGCAATCCGGGGGAAATAATATTACCTGCCGAAATTAAACGAAACAAAAGCAATCTAGATGGAATTGAGAAGAGGGAAGAGAGGCAAAAGGAGACCATTGGTCAGTGCAACATTCCCCTGAAGAGCTTCTGCCTCTTCAACCTTCCGAGCCGATTGTCCATTTCATTCTTCAAGAGTTTTTGGAAGTCCATTGAGAATCCTCTCGAAAATCATCATCAACCAAGCCCACCGGGCAATTACACTTTCACACACACTCACTCACTTTCTCGCTCTCTTACACACACACAAACGCACACATTCTTATTTATACTCACCCATATGATATCATATCCCTTAAAAATATAAATATAAACATCTAGCCCCTCCACCATATATTGGGGTGATAAGTATCTGTATATGCCTATAGACACTTACTATATACATACCATCGCATCCAGTTTCCTCAAAAACGTGTTAAAGTGAGTCTACACGTCTAACTCGCGAATAAGCTAACTGTTCTGTGTGTTTTGTAGTGGAACATTTCGTCTTGCTTGATGTATCTTGGCTTTTCCGTATATATTTCTATATTTGTACACTACCATATCCACTCC
The DNA here is from genome assembly GCA_019776165.1 of Pogonognathellus flavescens. NCBI lineage: Eukaryota > Metazoa > Arthropoda > Collembola > Entomobryomorpha > Tomoceridae > Pogonognathellus > Pogonognathellus flavescens. The sequence continues at coordinate 37,569 of JABASD010000477.1, forward strand.
ACACTCAGCCCTTCACAAACTCCAAGCAACGTCGCCGGTCCAATTCCATTCCCTCACCTTTCTCTTTCGTTTCTTACTCACATTCGTATATTGTAGCATTAGTTGAAACGGCAGCGGTGAATTCAACGGGCGGAACATTCATTTGATTTGAGACATTGACTGCCAGAACCATTGCCATTGCCACTACATTGTGAAGAATATGGATTTAACTCACGCTCTCCTCACATCACTTCCCAGCTCATCATTCAACTCTATCAGGTCCATATATCTACACTTGCCACCGACTACACATTATACCTATGCTGTATTTATATATATAATAGAAAATATATATGAACGCAGCTGTATCCAATCCAACCATGTGTATTTTTACCAGTTATACTTCCAGATAGACTTTCTCTAGAAAAAGAACTGCATCAGACGACGACAGCCTAGGCCGTTTACTCACTTTCTCCAGGGTAACATGTTTTATGGAGTATGGAGGATGTGAATGGGCTTTTCTATCTGTAATATCTTACTAGTGGGTAAGACAACGTTGGAGGTAGTGTATTTATTATATGCGAATGTTGTTTTGGTGGGCGATGATGCAATGGCAATGTCAATGCATGCACGCACAGCTGAATCAGTCACTCGACGCTAGTAGCATTGTATTTGTATGGGACGATGCGATGCAATGAGCTTTTTTAGTCTGTGTATGGTATGTTAGATTGTATTTATATTGCCTGCTATGCGAATCTACCACTACTACTTCTTGTATTACTGTCTCCATGGTTTGCTGCTGGGAGTATGTGTATGTGTAGTTATTATATAGGTGAAAGATATGAAAAAGAATGTTCAGCCCTAGTGTCTCTTGGGAGACGAGCAGAGGTTGAAAACCTTGAAAAGTAATACGCTATTATATCGTATTACGAAGATAGAGCTCTAAACGCTCAATCCACAATCCAAATACGTCGAATCTTCTGGGAGATCTTTTCAAATGTCTCTCTCTTTCTCGCTCTGTTCATATGTCTGTCTGTAAATCTTTTTTGTTGTTATTTGGTAGTCGAGAGTAGTTTACTTGCTATACATTAGACATGAAAAGAATAGACAATTTCTTGCTCAAATCTCCAACCCTGACGAATACATTTACTAATGCGTAATCTCTTCATTCATCTTCTTCTTGTTATGACTCATAAAATCCACGTTTGTTGAAATGAAATGTATTTATCTTTGTAATATATTTCGTATTGAGGAATTGGGGACAAGGAATGAGAGAAAAGTGAGAACAGAGAAAAGCAGATAATTTTATGTGAAAGTACGCATACCCGATTTTCATTCAGTTCTACCCCACACGCAGCTGAGCCACATGTGTGAATGCAATCTTCTCAAAACTCACAGTTGCACTTGCACTGGCACTTGACAGGTATACAATATTGTAATATGGGGCGTAAAGATGTAATATATTCCATGTACTGAGTTATCCAACTCTTTCATGTAAACATCCATTTCGGCTTATGTAAGTGTGTTTTGGATGCTTTGGGAGAGCTTTCTTTGAAGTAGAATTTACTTCACCCTGCACAAATGCTTGAAATTGAATATCTGTTTTCCTTTGTGTAGTTCACAACGGAATAGACTGAGTAAAGCATGTCATATTAACTGGTGGAGGGCTTAAATTGAGATTACATCGAAAGAAGAGGGAATGAGTTATGAGAAGCCTCCGGGGTGCTGTGATTCCGCTCAAAGATTTTACTTCGATTCTCTTTATGTTTATATGTATGTCTCATTTTCTCTTCTGCTTCAAGTAAGGCGATTTTTCCAGAAAATCAGTCTTCAAGGGAATGTTTTCAATCTCATTGGTAGTTCAATGAAATCATTCACGATGTGGACACAAATTTTACTATACCGGTTCATCAAAAACTGTTTCATGTGATTTGAATACCAAGAATACAATCCATGTATTATTCACTAATGATTACTGAAAATTAATTTATTTTCCAATTTTACTGCGTTAAATATTAAATACTTTTTCTATAAGACGGCATTTACTTTAAGAAATTACAAAAGTTTACACTTTCCATTACCAATTTCTGATGAGACACACACAGAGTGTAGTGTACATTCATAATCATAATGGGAATGCTAATGTCTATTGTAGAATAATTAATCATAAAAATTTCTGCTAATTAGTGCTGGAAATGTATGTAGTGATACGTGGAAACGAGCTAATATTTTCCATTTTACTTTAGGTACATTTTTCTTTGCCACTTTATGATTTCCATATCGTGTAAACAAAATTGCGCATTCTGCAAAAGTGTAAATAAGATTTATTTACAACAACGTGAACATTTCCGACAACGAATTAATTTGGCACATTTTGTTCTTGAAAAGGAAACTCGCTAATTGCGTATTGTACTTTCAAAGCGAAGTACTAGGAAAAGAAATGTAGGTACACAACCTACAACCTAATGAACGGTAAATGTACTAAACTCACGCTGCAATGTGATTACTTCCTTCACTCGGTTCAATTCGCACGTGTAACTAAAACATAAAGCTCAGTTTAATAAATGTTCCATATTATGTAGTGTGTGTTTGTCATGAATTAAGTCATGAAAGAGGAAAAATTGTGAGTTCAGAGTCCTGATTCCTGACTCAGAAAAGTTTTCATTCGTCAGGAGAAACTTTTTTCTGTCGTTTATGGAGTGGAGAATAAGACCAACTGTAACGTCATGTATTGGTTATTTATACAACTTGTTTTCGCACAAAAGGAAATGTATAAGGATGTATTGATTGTGTAAGAGCAAGTATAACGATATTAGGCTGGGAAGTGGGTTACTCAGTAGGCTATATAAATTTCAAAGAGAAATGTAATAATGCTGATTGTATTTGTTCACTGAACATTCTTTTGCTTACATAAGTACAATATAACACAATACAAAAACACCATATAAGCATTCAATTGCTGTTACTTATTTACAGAGGAATTTAATTATAGACAGAATATTGTATGTATTTAGTATACCCTACAGTAATAAAAAATGAGTACTACGTCATTGTCGCTTAACAAAAGTTGAAAATATGGCATTCTTGTTTTAGTTGACGATTTTCTGAAAATGATTTTCATTCGTTCGCTGATATTGAATTACGTTCTAAAATTTTTGAGACACGTCTAATTTTTAGCATAGCTGGTTTAATTCTTTATCTTATAAACATTATACAAGAAGTAGGCATTACATAACTCATTTGAACCGTGTTGATCAATTTCCTAGACTATTGGTTGAAAGATCAGAGCGCGTTTAGAAATTGCGATAAAATGAAATGAAAGAGCAAGCTGTGAAGATAAGCAAAAGATATTTCCATAGGAAGTGCATGTTTCCATACATGCACACATTAATAACAGGCTACTGAGGCTGCACAGGAGAAGAGGCATTTGGTGTGTTAGACAAAATAGTAATAATTTTATCAACATAAAAGAAGTGTAGTGATTGGTTGTGTGCATGTAAGTCGTAAGTTGTGTGGGTGCATGTGAGCCCAGAGTAAGTCACGACTCCAGATTCTGGAATATGTTTGTGAGTGTAGCTTTTGAAAGCTGATATGAAAGGAGGTGTGACCTGCTCCATTGCTTGGAAGCTCTTCTTTGTTTTCTCGGAATTGAAAAGATCGGGAAAGGAAAAAGGAGAGAGTATGGGTGTGAGAGAAGAGCCAAGGCCTAGATAATAATAATAAGCTTTGAATTGATGTCAAGCGAAGAGCCTTTCACTGTTATTATGTTTACCGTAACATTCATTCTCGGCTCCAGACTCGCTCTAATAATTCTTTCCTTTCCTATAACTTTCCTATAACGAACGACTGGCTGCCGTTATAGCGACAGAGTCCGCTACAGCTCCGACGACAAAATGGAGTAGGTACGTAATACAGTAAATGTAATCTGCTTCACTAATCTTTGCATAAAAGGGAGAAAAGGCATCAAATCGAGTGAATTTATAGAAAAGAGATAAGTTGTTCAATAAATTCGCACAGAGTAGATGTTATCCTATTGTTATGTACACACAAGGGTAGGATATATTGTCGTCCAGAGGGCATAATAAATGGGGTTGCTCCGACAAATTTGACGAAAGATACATAGTCGTTTGATGTTCACATCGAGTGGAAATATTGCTGGGGAGGACCTTTGCAATACGAATCACAATGGCAATCCTAGTAAGTATTAATCGTAAGGAATAGCAATTCATCCAGATTAATTTGTCCGAGGAGAGACGGGGACGGGCGCGACATCAGCAGCCAAACCGAAACACACGATGAAATGCATTTACCCGTACCCATCATGATCATCTTCCTTTTACTCATCCCATTCTTCCACCACTCTTTACTACACACATTATTACGACGTACAACACAACTGTACCGCTCACACACAACTTACACTTACAACTACAACTCCGAACACAAAACTGTCTTCCGTGTTCTGCAAGACTTTCTATACTTTCAGCCCGATATTGTAACGCATTATAATACATCGTAAATATACTTGTGTATATCCCCCTATCATTATATACGAGTGCATTATGCAGGTACCTTATATTTCTACGATACAATATAGGTAATAATAAATATCATATATGTATCTTTACAATAAGCTTTGTGAAAGTAACAGAGTTCGAGTATATTTAAGACCTTTCCTTGCTTACTTTTCCTTTGCCACTATCTGTTTCAATTCTGTTACACACAATAAAATAAAACATCTCTCCTATAATAACAACCCAAACTAAGTTCCCACTCACTAAATCTACGGGAGTAATAAGAAAGCTACGAGATAAACATTTCACGACAGAGCACTGCGCCGTAGTACTTTCCTCCAGTCACACGCGTACATATTATTAACCAAATACAATACATATACCTCTAATTTGCACAACTCTTCAAACTTGGGGAAAATACTTTTGTTTAAAATACAAAATACTCTTAAGCTTTCAAATAACTAAAATACATTCTACTTTTATAAAAATAAGTTATACAAAATACATTTCTACAATTGAAGTAATTCGTGGTGTTTTTGGCCTATTTATATGAGTGATGAACTTTGTATTAATAAAGCGTAGGTGAAACTTGGATGCGTTAACTGCAATTAAACTATTTTATTTTATTTATTTGACTAATTAACACTACATAAAAATAAATAATGGTTGGAATTAAGATTATTAACATGAAATGTGCTGAGCGCACCTTTGAATTATATTAACGTAAAGCTATATGGATTTACTAACTAACATATCCGGATTCCATAGACGACTGAACAACAATTACATTTCAAAACATTTCAGATTTTTCTCAATTTTACAAGTATAACCAATTTACGATATTCCATTGTCAGTTTTCCAAGATCAAGGCCAAGAAATGCTGTTGCACGTAAAATATGCATCGAGGAGGATTTCCAATATTTAACTTTTTGACAAAATATTTTGCCCAAGCTTGAAGCTCTTATAGCTCCTTATACTGCTGCTGTGCCTTACCTTACAATGTTTAATTACATCATCATCAAATCTTTAGAGCTGTATACTTAGGTATAATTTAGTTTGCATGCTGCTGTGTGTGTGGCGTTTATTCCTACTAGAGAAAGCTAATAGTTGACATAGTGCGGTTTCCCAACATTGCTTTTCCTTCTGCATCGGTATTTATATAGGTATATGAAAGCGTACATGATAAACTCTGTCCGCCTTCTTTCTCGTAATTATACAAGGGAATCTAAATTCACCAAACAAACACATGCACACAGTATAGTAGTGGAATCAACATTTAAAGATTTCAAGTGAGCACTGGGAAATTTATATATAGACTGCGCGTAAGGAAAGAGGCACATAGAGACAAATACTAAATATATGGGCTGTTAAGTACATATACCATTTGCAAGTGAAGATTGTAGTATTATATTATACGACTCTCCCGAAACGTTCATAATATCACGAGGACAGTAAAGAAGACCATGATAATGATAAAGGACAAGGCATCAGAGCCAAAGTATACAACATGCTCCCTCCCTTCTGTTGTCTGTCTGGAAAACTTTGTGCCATTAACCAACGAGCTGAATCCCACTTTGGAAAATATGTCCTTATTGTCGTGTTCTTTTGACATAAGGGCTACTACCCATCAAGTACTTCCCTCTCATTCATGTGATGAGCAACTAATGGGGCAAGCCTTACATGACTTCACAATTTTCCCTAAACACCCAAAATATATTCCTTACTTTTCACTGCAATACGTTCACAAATAAATATATATCGCTAATAAAATGGAAAATATTATCTTCTGCACCTTTGTTAGTTATTACCTACGTAATACTTAGTAGTAAGTACAATAAATGTGAAAGACATTGACTAATAGTAAATACATATACCAAACACTGCTATACACGATGCTTTAAACTTCAGAAGCACAAAACTTACTCTATTAGCCACCTTTGAGCTTATGTAATGTATTTCAGACTCTAATTAATTGTGAATGTGCAAATTGAATGCAATTCGGTCAAGCCTCACATGGTAGTAGCAAATGGTAAGTGGTGTTTTGCATGAAGCGTGCTCACAAAACAGTACTTGTGGTTAATAAACGAGCTAGATATATCACGGGAATGGCTGGCAAGTTGAATTCGAAGAAAAATGATTTGGTTATTCGGAGCAGAATATTTGCTCATTGTTAACACAAAGCGAAATTACCTACGTAACATTTGTTCCACGTTTTTCCTGATTATTGTGATACCACAGTAAAGCTAGGAAAGCAATAATGGCTAACATGCCATGTATCATTCAGATTTAAATAATAGTTTCCGTGTTGTAATGACTCTTCTTCTGGCTGGGCTGAGCGGAACAATTACTACTATCCTTGACTTAACATTTACATACATGAATAGTATGCTGGTTCATGATGCTCACCGCCGTGTGTGTGGAAGAATATCACATTAGGCGACAATAATAAAACCCAATATTATTCTTCTCTACACTTTCCTACTTCTAGCGTAAGTCACACTATATTACTCTCTATATACAATTACAGAAAGGAATATTCGGTATCAGAGTGAAAATTGTTTATAGACAAAATGAAAGAGTCACATGCAACAAGCACCACACCATCATTATCATCGTCACCAACTGCAACACAGTGCATTGTCGTAGACATTTTCGTCGGATGAAAAAGAGCATCAGGGCAAACATTAAATAAGAGCTGAGAGTGCCACTACTGAAACTACAACACACCGAACGAAGGAAGTGAGAGAGAAGCAAGTCTCGGACCGGACTCTTGTTTGATTCTATAAAGGCTTTGGTCATGGACTGCTGAATCGGCACTTGGGGACTCCTAATGGTATCCAAATAGAATGGAAATATAATGTGAGTGGCACACTGACCGTGACCAAACAGGCTAAATCGTATTACATTAAACTTCCCCTACCCAGCACATGTAATACAGCCCGGTGAAACTCACATCCCATCGTATGATTGATTCACACCGGCTATTTCATTTTGCCCTATTGCTTTTATGCCTTTTTTAAATTTGTCGTTTAGAAATGGTCTAATAACCTCGCCTATCCTCCACTATTCATTTTACATTACAGGGCATTGTGGTAGTCGTGGTGTGAAAATATTACGTGTTACGTTCACTGTAACTAAATCTAAATCGACGCTGTGTGCGTCTCATTTGAAAATTAAATAACCATAATAACATTACATTCGTTTATAGGTCTTCTTCACTATATCTAATAACTGTATATATAAAACACGCGTAGATAGATATTATATTATGTGTGTGAAATATACAACATATGATTTTAATATCATATTATGGCCAACCCTCATTAAGCATCGTAGTACAATATAAAGCAGTAGAAGGCAACGCACTTCAATTGTGTTTTTTATTTGTGTCTATTACAATATACAACTTTAGTGTTGTATTGACTGTGATTGTATTACTGAGAAGGATCAAGCAGAACAAAAGGAAGGGGTCGGCCCTTTTCTTTAGTGACGGTTTAATTTTCCGTTGAAAATGAGTGAATGAGTGAGCGACAAAGGATGGAGAGAGGTTTGAATGAATGGGTAGAGGAGAGAGTGCAGTTTGCACAAGGAAACGACTGAAGGCGACGACGGACGCATTGCATAGGTCTACAGCATCGCATTCACACAGTGAGACGTCGGGAGTCGCAGTCGTGACATGGTGGGGAATTAAACGTTACACGCATTCAAAGATTCACAGCGGAGGAGAAGAAGAGAAGACAGAGGAGAACACAACACAACAGACAAACGGGAAAGAGATAGAAGGAAATCGTCAATGTTCTGTATATTGGTAGTATTGTAGACATTAGCATTTATTGTATTGTAGGTGTGTGGAAGATTGCAGTCAAGTTGTGCGAGTGTAGTTTTTGCTCTGATGTTGTGACTAAAACGAGAACCTGTGCTTTCCCTGACTTGTTGGCAGATCAGAATTTCAGCTCACGTGCTTGGCCTATGGCTCGCTATGATTTTCTCATCAGAGGACTGCAGATGATGCCGGTCGCAAGGCCCCTGGAGACAAAAGAGACAAGGGAAGCGTTGCGTTTGCAATCCAATGTAATGGTAACTATGTACTATGAACTGTTCACTGACCTGAAAGAAATTCTCCACCAGAGAAACTCTAAAGTCTCTATGTTTCTCTACACGACTCTGACATGGCACCTCTACTGCTCCTGCTACTCCTTTCCTTTCTAATATAATAAGACTACCACGCACGGCGTGTGATATATATACATTATGATAGACTATGACAAAACTACAGAGCGGCTGTAGTAGTTGAGCTACAACTGTGTATATACACCACCGTGGTGGATATCATGTTACATAGTAAGGATTGCTGTCATAGTGAGAAACTACAAATATACCGAGCAGAATTCGCAGGAGCAGCAACCAAGCAAACCAAAGCCGATCAGACCAACAACCAAACTGAAGATGGATAGCAATAAAACGTATAAGATTCAAACATTTTTCTATAAAAGGAAGGAACAGTAGAAACACGTAGGTACTTAAGTACATAATGCCTTCTGTACGTACACACACACACACACGCATAATATACACATAGCACACCAATACAACGTTAACCATTGTTGTGTGAGCACCAACGGAAAAGTGATAAAAATACGACTAGTACGAGTGTGTACTTTTAGATACGTATTTGTATATATATTTTATATTTACAGTAAGTAATGGTGCATCTTCCTAGTAAAAAGCTTTGTAGGAGTAGAAGTCTAGGAAGACGACGACAGTAAGTGTATTTGTAAAAGAGTAGGGATGTTGGAACATGTAATGTAACTACGATGTGCTATTAGAAATAGGGTAGTTGTGTACGTATAAATATAGTATGTGGTGGAGATTCTTAGGCAGTGTGGATGTGTAGTCTTGGTAGTAGAAGGAAGTATACTAAGTAGTAAAGTGAGAGAATCCTGAAGCAATGAAGGATTCTCTAAAGAAAAGTAGGGAAGGGAGAGTGAGCGAGAAATAAGAAAAGAACAAAACGAACGCCCTTCGCTCCGCACTTCTTAAATGCTCGAATAACTTGCAACGACTTCTTTCTCCATTATAAAATTCCTCGAGGAGTTTCTCCTTTAGATTTCTAATGAGAGCCTTTTAGCCGGGAAAAATTTCTCAGATTCCTCACTTTCTCCTTATCACTTGCTCGCTCCACCAAAAAATGGCCATTTCATTATGTCCTCCTCACCAAGTAGGCTCAATTATCTGCTTTATTACACCTGAACATGAGTCTTTCAAACATATCTTGATCTAGCTCCTTCTCTCGCTCACTCACGACCAACTTTTCTCCTCTCATCCAACTCCCTACAGATACGCCACTTATTCCCTTTCTTTCAAACTGCCAAACTACCATCGTCATCCAACACCTTGTACTTATACGTGTACTTACGCCGCCACCACTATCACTACACTCCCGCTTTAACTATACCCACCAACCACTGGCACTCCACCACTACCAAGAACCACTGGCAAACCAACATCCACTTAAAACTAAAAAAACGTGAGTTGCACACCGTCATAGTCACATTATTGCTCAAGGAGAAAGACAAGAGAGGATGGCACACACACACATAGAGCGTTGCAGCAACTCCATTCTCATTTCCATCACAACTAAACACAATGATGGAGGATGAGACGACGAAGACGACAAAAAGACGACGATATAGGAAGCTTTAAAACTCACCTCTTCTTCCCTCCTCTCCGCTTTTCACTTTTGTCTAAGAACACACAGGGAGATGCAGTCACGCAAGCAACTACCTGCTGTACTTTAACTCAATATCATCCTACGAGAAGAATTGCAGCCGGAGTAGCACCGCGTAGTTGCATAATGGCAATAGTTGTACTATACGTGTACATTCTTAGCGCTCTTCAAACTCGTATTATATTGTTACACAATGAGATTTGTGCTCCTGGCGTGTGGTGATATAAGTTCATAATAGTTCCACTTCCACCAACTCCAGACAGTGCCACCGGTGAAATTACATTGTGTGTGTTTAGGCATCTATGAGTGAAACCCTAGTTGGAAAATTACTTTGCATAGCTATCATGAATGTAGAATCGTTATCACTTATCAGTGTATAATAAATATATCGTCGTGAAGCACCGGTCGTTCGTTTGTTGGTCCTAGGGTAAGACTCACGTACAGATGTTTATAGCTCCTACCTTTGCGATGAGTATGCGACGAACAACGATACTTCGACGAGAAACTACACAGACTGCAGATACAGATCAACTTCTATGCGCTCTGCCCTTTCTTTTTTCGTCTGTATAGTCTATACGAGTAATTTCACTGAGCTTGGTAACCTGAAAATATTTTCTTTTGAAAAAATGACATTTTCCAAGAATCCTACATGTTTCTAGTCAAGGGCCATGTTTCCAATAGAAGTATGCATGGGTATGTCTTGACACAAAATAGGCAAAAGACTAGTCGTGGATACAATGAATGCATGTAATCACGCCATAAATATAGTACAAGAGTTTACATAGAGTTTTTGAGTGTTGCCTTGTAGATTCTTGTGACAACGAGTCCAGGCTTGTTGTACTAGTTTCATCCTGATGGCAACTTCAAGCAACCGACGAGTCCTTTCAACCATCTCTTTGTCAAAAATCAGGATATTGTGTACTTGCTGCATCATAAGATGAGATGCTATTTGCTATTTACTTAGTTTTTGCAGGAAACTGTGCCACTTCGGATCGTAAGTATATACATACCGTAAAAATTAACTTTGAACTTCCAAATCATTCACATTGCAATATTTTATTAGCTTGGAAATTGTCTGGAAAAAAATCAATATTTAATTTATCTGATGTTAAAATATGCTGAATTACCAAAGATCAGACAACATTGATATTTTTACTAGTTGCTTAATTTTAAACGAGGAACTTTTTCGGATTGAAAATAAAATTATTGTTTTCAAATAAAATGAATGTATATTATATTAAAGATTGGCTTGCCTATTTTGGTATTATATATTTTGTGCATGTGTCATACTTTCAATCCCAATTCAATTCACAACAAATCTAAAATCATTTAGATTACATAGTTTTTCAAAAGGAAAAGTTGTTTTTTTCCAAAGAGAAAGAAATAACTGAAGTTGTATTACTTTAAATTGAAAAACGTACACAGCTGGTACGAGTGCCCTATTATTATTTCAATTTTATTAAAACTTTTTGAAATTTTCTTCAATTTGATCAAATCTGTGATTTTTTAGAGAATCAGTTTTATAAAAGTATTTACGGTATATGTAAAATTTATTAGGATATAAAACCATAAGGAAAATAGGTTGCTGTAAGTAGTGTGCATATATTATTATTACAAATGAAAAGTATGTAAAAGATGGGTTGGTAAAGAATGTATTTGACAAGATAGATTGCTGCAGAGACAGATTTCTTTGGAGAACACTTTGTAGTAGGTCTTTCCTGTATAAACTTCAATAGTCTTGTAGTAAGCTCTGTACACATTCATACGATGGATAATATTAAAAAGAGATGCCATCCTTTTCTCTGTGCTTTGCCTCTCATAGTTTCGCAGCCCAGTTTTCACTTGAATTTGCTACTACTACTTTTTCAAATCTAAAATATCGTCAGTATTTTCTATTTACATTTCCATAATACTTTTCTATGATATTACGTCGATGTGCAATTCTATGTACTACAAGTAGAAGAGATTATGTGGAATACCTTTACAATGTAAAATTGGAGGGCAGTGCATGCTACAAAAATCCTATCTGCTATAGTGCAGATTGGATGAAAGTACATGTCGTGTAGTATTTGAGATTCTTCCTTCTGTGCATAATATTGCTCTTCCTAGATTTGTTTTTCTGCCTCAGGTAGCGTCACAAGTTGAAATACAAAACTACTATTGAGCTGAACGTAAAAATAGCACTTTGGTTCATATCTTTTTTCCATTTCCTGTATAAGACAAAGCTGAGTTCAAGTTTCAGTCTGCGCACACAAAAATTATGTGAGCCAGCTTTCTCTTTTCTATTCCGTCGTGTTTCTGTCTCTTTATGTGGTAATAGTGTCATTCATGTCACTGAAACCACAATGTAAAGCGTCCAGCTTACAAAATACTTCCAAGAGAACCCCGAAGAGCGTCTCATCTCAATATTCACGGAATTCAAATGGGAAAAATGTGTTTGTGTACCAAATCACTCAAAATCAGCCGCACTCCTCGGGGTGAAGTGACATTAAAAAGATTCAATCATTTTGCTAAAATGAAAATGCGTTGTAAATTCAAACAACTCCACAAAAACATGATGATGACATTGTTTACCGACACAAGCGGAAGTATTCTCAAAGCTATAATGTACAATATTAAGCTTGATATTTACATTTTATGTGTATCTGCCGTACAGACTTTTATTTTAATGAATTTCCTTGTTGCATCTGTATAACGTCAACTAATGCATATCACATTCAATTGGTTACGCTTTAACTACTTAAGTATATATAGCTGAATTTATTAGCGTTTGTTTTATTGGGAGGTTTTATGATTTATTTGATAACTCATGTTACTTTTACTCTGTTTCGTCATTTGAGCCCTTAAGACAATGTAATGCATGTCAGTTTTTAATATCCGCCACAACTACACTAACTTTCCTACTTGGGTGGAATGAATGAAGCTTAATACGATACTCTTTCCAGAGTTCTGCTAATATTGAAGAGTTTTTCTGTGTTTACCCTCAGAGAGAGATACAGAGTGACTCTGTTTCTATTTGTTAATAATATTGTTGCATGGGTCACAGATAGAATTTTCGATCGTCTCGCCTTTTGTACGTATATGGTACACATAAAACTATACACATCAGATAACTATTTGCATGGTCTCGTATTCTCATCATTTCCGCCGACTGTATGAATGTTGGTAGGAAAGTGGACGGATGTGTTCATGTGTTTGAAAACGACTACTAGACTGTACACACGGTGTGATATACTAGGTACTTCGCTTTCCTGTAGAGGGAAACCATCTTTCTGTTTGGAGAACGATACTTTGTGGGCAGAGAGAAAGCTGAGGAGATTTTCTGGTACTTGTGTAATATAACCGTTCGTTGTTGAGGCGTTGAGGTTGTTGTGTAGGGTGAATAATGAAAGGAATCGGGGCCAAATGAATTTCGGCTATTTTGATCAGGGATATGCAGAGCAGTGAAGCGAATGAGAGTGTAATGGAGTGAAACAGAGTTTTATTGTACTATTAGCAATAATGGAGAGAGAATTCTGTAATATGGAAACGGCGTAGTGAGACTCTAGAGATGTTTGCTTCCCCCATCACTCCGGCTGTAGTAATTATTCGCCCAATTATAAAAAGCATCTGATCTCTACCCTTCCTTGATTATTTTCCTCCACTCCGTATGCTCGACATTATAACGAGGGAAAGAAGACTCCAACATTACTTATACCTACACATTATGTTTTTCACTGGAAATAATTTGGGCAAGAAACCGTCGACGAGGGATAACTTTTTTGGTCAGATCATCAAAAACTTTATATTGTTGTAAGTATCATTAGGTACACGAAGTGTGTCCTTGGTGTAATGATGTCTGACTGACTGAGATTTGTCTGAAGGAAAGTCACTTACAAAAGACCATTCTACTTTAACAAGGTTGATTTAACAACACAAAAGTAGATTTGACTTTTTCAACGTCAGGTGAATCAGGAGTAACGGAAATACTATTCGCCATATCAACTTTCTATTTTTGGAACTTACATAGGAACTATCTGATAATATTATTATTACTTTTGTTTCATGTCCACTAATGCATTTCAGAGTCAAAGCAATATTATTATATCCTCGGTTGATGATAAGTGCTTGAAGCACCTATAACAATTTAATGGATTTTTCGTTATCTTCTAAGAATAAAGTATTGTTGCAGTGTACCGTTGCTGTATATATTAATTATGTGGGGGAGATGTATGTACCTATCTATTTTCCACTACAATGCTCTAAATACAGGTTATTGGACAAAGTCCACGTTAGTAAAAGTGAGCAATTTCGGATGCGATGGAGAGTGAGAGAGGTCTGTCGGACATGGTAAATTAATTTAGCCATAGCCATTACATTTGTAGCACTACGTATAGTGGAATCACAAGTGTATGATAATGGGAGGGCAAGGAATTCGAATGGGACATGCAATTAAGTATAATTCAGGTAGGTACTGATAATATGCTTTACCATTTTGATCGCCATTATTAATACAATATAATGTACTCGTAATAACATAAGAGACCGTTGTAACGGTCCAAATAAGTATCGGAGTGATGTGTTTATGGATAAACAGAGGGACACAACATTATATAAAGTAGCTTCCTTACTTATGTTAAATTTGTGCAATAATTGTGATTTCAAAAGAAAACAGCACACAGTGTCGCTTATGATGTCATGGCCGGACGCCTCATAACATAATAAAAAAATGTTACTCTCAGAGCCAGATTACTTACCAAAAGATTGAATGTCATGAAAGAGTTGGTCAATTGACTCCATAACTGAACTTAGCATCACATAAGATATGCTGCAAAGACGTGCACCAAATTTGAACAAAATATCTCAACCCGTTCTCAAGTCATCGTGGCAAAGTACGGATGGACAGCTTTGCCATTTCCATAAAGTATTTCAAATACTTAATCCACTGTTACAAAACGGATGTAAAAAAGTTTCTTAATCTGCCACGACCCGAAGTATTATAGTTGCGGTGTTATATCGAAGTAACTACATTTGCAGTCCCATAGTCCCATTGAAATTCCAAGACTACAGTACATTTGTAGTTCCAGGGTTTCGAAATAATCAGGGTTAGTTCTAACCTATAAAAAGACGAAGGACTACATTTGTAGTTTGGTTACGGCAAAACCCTGACAATGAACTACAAATGTAGTTTCATTCTTAATACTGTGAATTTATCTTTAGATTTTGAATTTTTTTAAATTCAGATGGAAGTCTTCAAATAAATTTTAGCATGTAGCAAAATAGTTACGTTGCGTGACAACTACAAAAAATTCCAGGTTATTTGGTGCATAAGAAAATTGATGTAATTCACAGTATAGTCGAAAAACTACACAGTTACTTCGGGTAGTCGCGGGTTAATCAAAACTTGAATTGAAACATCACTATGTCAATTTATATATTAATTCCTTGCCCACAGTACTGTGGGAAGGAATACTTAATATCACATAGATCTTTTTTTGGCTGAAGCAATATTTACAAGCATTAATGCTTATGCCTACAAATACAGATTGAATGTGTCAGTGGTCATGAAGGATCGAGTTGGCTGATTGACCCAATATTCGAACTTACATACCATTCGTTATGCAATGGACCACTGTAGCACGTGTATCAAGTTTAAAGCCATTGGTATTTGAAACCTTTCTAAAGTTATCGTGCATGCATGAAGTGGTAGACAGACGGACAACGTATTCGCATGTAAGTATCATTCCGAAATTTAGTAACTCAGTGGTTTCACAATGTAAAATGTAACTGAATATGAGAGAAGTTGGAAATTGGAGTTTTTAATTGCTAGATTTCAATTAAAAGCGTATAAGTGCTTGAAAGTAATTTATTGTAAAGGTGCAATGATATATTATAAATTGGAATATCTAGAAAAATAAATTTGTTTTCAGAACAATCTGAGATTTTGGTACTTCATTCTTTCTTACGTATGGAGAAAAGTCGACGTAAGTAAATTAGAAAGTTTTCCGTAGAAACCAACCGATCCATCATTTTGGTGGACAAAGTGCTGAGTTTCCATTTCCTTCTATAATATTATTATGCTATCTCAGCATCACGCAATAATACTAGTTTGCCACTTTGGCAGGAAATTTTCTCGAAAACAATAGTAGGACAGATGCTTAAAGAGAAGTGCGGATGTATCAACCGCTTCTAATGGAAGCACGTAGTTTTGAAATAGAAAATAAGCATTGGAAAGTTGAAAGAGCAAATTTAATGCTTTAACACTTTTGAAGATTTCGTTGCTACAATGCAACTAACTTACTTTCCATTATCTTTGGCAGAAAGATGGTACACTCACCTACTTTCACGATGGAAATAAAGTTTAGTGCACAACACACAGAAGAAACCTGTAGGGTGGGATTGTCCATTGTGCGATCTCGTACAATTTGAAAAGAAATATGTGTGTAAAAGTAGGTCGTAGTCAAAAACAACATAATGTAATAATAACACGAGAAAATGGAGTGGTTGAATTCAACTAAAGTTTTGTCCCAGATGAATCAATGCACAACTCTCTAGTGATCTACATATTTTTCAATATTGCTTTTTATGCTTTATCTTACAAACAAAAACTATTCTTTATATGCATACCAAACAACAAAAATGATTGTTGAAGTCTTTATTTATATACTACTCATACAATATTTACTCTATGCAATTACATTTAGGCGAACCTACTCTTTTGCATACTGCCCATTTTCTGTTGGCAATGTTCTGTTTTTCCACCTAATTTTCGGAAAATTTATGCAATTTTACAAATCATTATGCATATAATGGTTTGTAAAATAAGCACAATAACTTGAGAATGGGTTGAGATTTTTTCTTTAAATATGGTGTAAATCTTTTTAGCATATAATGTGAGGCTTAGTTGAAAATGGGGTCAATCAGTCAACTCCTTCATGACCTTTGGTATTTAAGACGGACATACAATTTCTTCCAAGGCGCCCACAGCGACCATTTTTTGCAGTTTAAAAATGTCAAAAAGGCACCCATGGCTACAAAATTTACTGAGTTTTTGTCGGTTTGTGTGTCCGATTTTGACGGTTTGGGCACCGGATTTTGAAATGTTTTCGAATATATTGGGGTAAAAATTAATAGGTCTGAACAACCAGCCGCCTGAGCGCCCAAGGAGCTCATCGCCGTTTTTGGGCGCTCGGAGTTATATCAGCCAAATCGAGAAGAAATCGCATGCCTGATTTTAAATAAGCTACCGTGTTAAATACAGCCTCAACAATCATCTCTGTTTAAACTTTGCTGTGTGAATAATTCTTCGTACTTTTGAAAGTGAAGGCACCAACTTTTGATTTTGACGATAGCCAATGCTCGAATAATATGAAAATTGAATGTTGATATTTTTAAACCCTTTAAGTCAAAGTAGTAGTCAATGTATCCAATAGTTACATTTCAATGAAACCATGAATAAGATTTTTTTAACGTTAAAAAATCATATCCCTTCCTCCTTTACGGGCACATATCGCTAGCTCCCATGCCTATCATAGTGTTTTAATATTATGCAATCTTTTGTGGCACCAAGAACACAAAGGATATGCCTGTGCACCTCGGATAGTGCGCAGAGACAAGGTTGTATTTGAATATTTGTCTTTCGAATTTCGAAATAAGTTTAATAAATGTAAGTAGGAAGAGCACTCAACGACTTTCCTTAACTGTTCCTCTAACTGACAGTGAGACACAGTTAGGTGAGCGTACAACGAAGTCAACAAAACTTGGTCAATTCAGAAAAAATCAAAATAAAGAAAATGCTATACGAAGAGTAAAATAAAGTGAGCTATGGAAAGAAAAATTCCGAGCTGAACAAGTAAGAAAGTTGTTTTTGTTGCGACGACGAATTCTTTCTACAGGGTCTTTTCCTTTTGAATGGTTCTAAGTTTATATAGTTTGGAAGCTGTAGTGAAGAGTGAGATTGCAATTGTATTAGAATTCTTTGAACATTAAAAATGTATTCTTTGAAAACGAGAAAAACAATTTTTCTCTGTGAAAAGGTAAAAGTTTCATTTGAGTTTCTTCCAACCGAATTTAAACTTATTATCTGAAGGATTCTATTTATGAACCTATATATTCTTTCCAGAAACTATACAATTCCGTCTGCTGCAAACAAACAAAGCAAACACACGCTGACTATCTGTATGTTAACTGCACTACATTTCTTAGAACTGAGACTACAATATGAGAAATTGAGAAAGTAGCTAATAATGGAAACCCTGTATGAGATAACAACTTTTTCTTTTCTTATTACTAGACTCCTACTGCCTCTTGTCTGTATGCACCTCTTTTTTCTTTGGTTATCGACGAGAGAAGGAAAAGAAACAAGAGAAAACACAACAGTGATATCAATACCAGGTACCTATATATACTTCTTTTCGTCCAATATTATGGATATGCATGCGAATACCCCAGAAAGTCTACCCAATGCATACAACCCTATACTCTTCAAACGTACACATAGTCATACACGATGAAACTACTTACTACACCAACAAGCAGCCAAAGTTAGATAGAAGTAGAAGAATCAGAGTGGCTTGCCTTGTCTCAGTTCAACATGACTCGTAACTTAGTCAGCTTAAATTTGACTTTCTTACTCTTTGCAATAGTTTCCGTCTCCGTCCTCTCCTGGTTGGATTGAATTCTTCTATCTTTTCTCAAGTTTCTCGCTCAGTCAGAGACAAGCGGTGTCCCACTTTCGACAAACACGCAGAAGATGTGTTGTTTGTATTGTTGTGCAATGCTATCGTGTATGTAGCCCTTCTCTCCTCTCATTTCATACTAACACAATAGAGCGACTCTCAGCACACATGTACATACACAATCAGACTTCCTACAGTACTTCTAAAATCTCTGTGTTTGTTCGCAATGGTCGTAGTCATAGTGGTCTTCTTCGTCTGATTTTTCTATTCTCTTACCCCAGTAATAGTTAATGTCATGCATGAGAAACCAAAGAGCCAAGGCAAGTCAAACCAACTCAACTTTTATGCGGAATTGCCTCAGCCGATCAGATGTCATACGATGAAATGAGTGCTCCTACATGTACTTATTCGTGGCTTCAAGGATTTTCCTTATAGAACCACATCTCTATAAAATTGTATGGATACCTCACCGTTGATGTAGTAGTCGCAGTGATAGAAGTTGAAACTGGTAGGTGATTCTCTTATTCATATCTGTTTATTTTACTTTATATAGGACTACTTTGTGTTGTACCTACTCCTCACTTTTCTATGAGTTGTAGCAGTAGTATTAGTAATGGTACGTAGTTACTTAACTCGTTGAGATAGTCGTAGTAGTAGTAGTTTCATCGTCTCCGAAGAGACTTATTACACACACGAAACAGCCTGTTATACATAATATTAGTAGTTTTTCGTAGTAGTAGTCTGTAGACTACATGTACATATAAAATAAAAGTATGGAGCATGAAAACCCTCTCGCAGACCAGAAGAAGACCAGGAAAAAGCCTATGGTTTACTTCGGTTGGTTTCCTCGGCTTTTCTGGGATGTTTATCTGCAGTTCTTCATACTGTCGCGCATTCTAAATATACGCGAACTCAGCAATCTAAGCTGATAGGATCTGTGTAACGACCTGACCATAAATTTTATTTCACCCAAGTAGTAGATACAAACATGAGGTATCAGCTATTTCCCTGTACTCTCCACTTCTCCACTCATGTCTCTAAGTACTAAGAGAACTATGTACGAACTGCACCAAGGAATTCTCTCATACACACAATCTGTCTCTTCATACTCAGTGCAGAAAGAGAGAGAGAGAGAGAGAGAGAGAGAGAGAGAGAGTGGAGCACTAGCTTTAGAAATACATGTTCCCCAATATCATTCCTCAATAGACACAGCAGCACACAACTACTTTTCCTTCTTTCTCTATTTTCCCCGGAAAATTCTATAAATGTAGGTAAAGTACGTAAACTACGAAATTGAACATAATATCACAAAGCTACTATCACTGGGCCAAATAGAAGTACTACATCACTACAAAGATTGTACGGAACTACCAACACATATATTATAGTAAGTAGGTAACTTCTATACCTTGAAGAAAAAATCTCATCGCTTATGTACGAAGTAGTATTACTGGTGTAGTGGAACACAAGAACCAACCCAATTGTAACAATGCTTGTTTTCTATATTTTCATTTAAAGCAATTCGGGAGTGTTTCATATCTAGCCGTAAACTAAAGTACGCCGTACATTTTCTAGAAGCTCATCTCAGTCATCTCATCTAAAGTGCCAAAGCAATATGATCATCTCGCGAGTAACTAAATTGTTTCTATATTTACACAGCATATCTAGGTACTGCCTAACAATTTATAACTGCATGTATTTACGAGCGCGATATCTTCGGGAAACTGTGTGTGTATACATATGTAGACATAATATTGTGAGGCATTTACACTACACCAGAGCACAAGTCTTCTTTCTCCTTGATGACCTCGTACACAACATAGATACACAGACAGAGTTAGATACCTTGATAAATATATGACGATCGTGCTCATCCTCCTTTCCATCTTTAGGTAACGAATAGCTCCGGATTTACTGATAATAGATCCAATCCAAACGACTCACGTCTCATTCCATTTAACTGCCTTACGTACAGAGAAATAGAGATAGACTATTTCTGTAACTGTAACTACTTCCATGCAGTAGTGGTAGCTTTCGTTTTTCCTAGATTGTTTCTCATCCAATGGAATTGCCTAAAAGTACGCAGTGATAGATTGTTTAAGGTAGACTTTATAGTAGACATTTCGAAATTTGTATGACTCCTGCGCCATAATATCAGATATAACCTACAACGTTCTAGTTTACCCACAATTCCCCTATACTATGTAGCTGTGTCCTCCGGATACGGGGAACCATCGTAGTTCTACTTATATTTCCCTGTATATTGAATTGCAAAGAGAAAAGTGTGATTGCAGTTGTACTACGAGTAGTATATAGGTATAGTATTTACAACGGGAATTCCTGGGCAAGATGATTTGATGCAGAGAGGAGAGACAGAGAGAGAGAGAATAAGAAGAAACACTAGAGATTAGCATTCGTTGTCATCGCAGAATCAGACGAGAAAGGACAAAACTCGAATAGATGGATTTAGCTTATACAGAGAAAGAGAGAGAGACAGAGAGAGAGAGTGGGAGTTTGTAGTTGAGTGGAGTGCATGGGCCAATTATGATCACTGGTGAGAGGACTTGCTCGGCCCAAAGTCTTAGTTTCAGCTCAACCTCAGCTCAGCAACACTCGATGAAAAATGAAGACAAAACCGCACAAGTTGTACTGAAGCAAATCCGAGCAACATGTGTGCGATCACGTTTCAATACTCTCTCTCTCTCCTTAAGCCATTTCTAGTTGGGCACGATCGATGCGCCTAGATCAATACGCATAATATCTACCCACTCTACAGTTGCAAATACAAACTTATTGTTCAACAATACACAAGAACTCCCATAGTTCTAACAAATATCATCACAGATTTAAATTATCAGGTACAGCAACATTGCAATATGTAGATGTCATGTACCTTTATTATATGTACCGGGAGAGTTTTATAAAGCCTACCGTCAGTGTTGAAAATGGGAAGGACGTGATCATAAACACAGGTTGAGTATGGACTATTTTATAGCCCTGGATAATTATTATTATAACCTTGACAACTAAAGAAGCTGACAAACCCTACTTGTGTTAACAGCGTATGAGAGGCTTTATAAAACTCTCGCTGTATATAACTCTATGAAGAATAATCCCTCAAAGTGGAAATTCAAAATGACTAACTAAGATAAACTAATGAAAACAGTGTGTGTATTATATAGGTAGAGGTACCGTGTACTAATATCAAGATGTGTGGTGATATTGGTCGATGCATGTAAAAATACAAAATTCAAATGAATTCATCTTCTATACATTATTTGTGGCTTTACTATATACAAATTAATAAGAATTCTGATTCATAAAATACATACTTACACTATATAGGTGTTAGTTAATTATCAGCTATTTATTAAACAACGTAAGTTGTTTGTATAATTTCGCCCTGTCCGTCTGTCCGTCTGTCCGTAAGCACGATAACTCAAGAACGGTTTGAGTTAAAGACTTCAAATTTGCTACACATACTATTGAGGTCTAATGTGAGGTTAAGTTCGAAGATGGGGTCAATCGGTAAACTCCTTCATTACCTTTGACCCAATCAATGTGTCTTGGTATAAGTATTAGGCTTTCTAGTATTTCTCCGATTTAAAAGAGAAGATACGTAATATTGATGCCTATGAGTAATTCAAATGTAAATTTTCATACGAAAGTCAAGTGAAATCATACGTAAGTTTTCAAAAGCTTAAATTATTTTCTCGTACAAAGTCGTGGACTTACAGTCAGTGTAATATTATTATATCTTGACAGCCTACGAAATAAGTCAATAGTTTGATTTTAAGTCTCAATGTTTTTAAATATTATGTATTACGTTGTTTTGCTACACTCCGGTGTTGACCGGTTTATTTTGTTATGAATTGATTGGATCATATTTTAAAGCCAGGCTTCTGTTTGAATTACCTAGGTTTGTTATTAGAGTTACTAATGATATTATAGCACATTGTGATATACAATAATAGGTATTTTCAAGGTTATGTATCACGATACCTACCAACCAGCAAATTAAAATTACGTTTGACATGTGACATAATAATCTAACTTCATGATGATGACGACAATTTATTATCTGAAGATTATTTGTTTATAAAAATGCCACAGCAATGTTTTATTCTCCATATTTTTACATTTTTTATTGCATTGAATTCACATTCTTACCATTAAGCTACAAAAGTCATGCTTTCATTGTTCAAAACCATTTGTGTGCATTAATGTACCGAATTGGATCAAATAAATGTTACCAAAGCGGATACGCAAATATAGTAAGCCATGATATTACCTCGAGATAAACCTGAAGGCAATCTTGATATATATAATGAAAAAATAAATCATTGTTGAGTCAACTATTTATTTGAAAAGTTGATAAAAATGCCATATATCATTGTTACAGTGTTCATAAATATCTCGGTGATGTAGTTATAGAAGAAGTGCAATAAAGTTGTGTTTTTTTAAATTCATTTAACGGATGCCTGCAAGATTTTGTAAATTTTCTTCCTTTTCCAATTTGTAACAGAGAAACAAAAAATCAAATACACGTCCTCTTAACGCAGGTACTCTTAAAAAAGATGAAAGCCTTAAATGTTTCTCTTTTTTCTGTTTCACAATGGCGTATCGGCGTATGTAACTGGCCAAACTCATATTTGTTGTACCTAGTTTGCTTTGTATAGTATTAGTCGGTCATCAATGCTTGCATAATATTGTGTAATACTTATTAAATCTGTCATAAGTTATAAGTTCATATTATCATTTTAATTTATAATAGTTACTTACTGTAGACTGAAGAAACTATTTCAGGATAATATTCATACTAAAATGACATTTAGGAAAACGGCACAATAATTTTGTACATGTGCACCCCACAAAACCATTGTAAATACACAGAAAAACAGTGCTGGAGCTGGCCAAATTCCTCTGTACAGAAATA
Source organism: Pogonognathellus flavescens (assembly GCA_019776165.1). Taxonomy (NCBI): domain Eukaryota; kingdom Metazoa; phylum Arthropoda; class Collembola; order Entomobryomorpha; family Tomoceridae; genus Pogonognathellus; species Pogonognathellus flavescens. The sequence goes on from JABASD010000477.1 coordinate 61,383, forward strand.
TTACCCTAATTTCGCAAGCATAAGCCGCAGCTCAATCTTGTTTTTTGGAAATCGGGTCCGCCAAGGATGTCTCAAGCTCTTTGGGACAAATTGATACATGTAACAGTGCCTGAGTACCCCAAAAAGTCTTCGCTATACCGGAAAGTGGAAATTCTCAGTACGCATTTTGATATGTTGGTACTAATTTCCTCCACACTGCAGCATACTTCTTAGCATGCTTAATACGACACTCTGAACAAGACAGGCGGAGTGTACTAGTAAAGTATGGTACGTCCCGAAAGCAAAGAAAGTTAGCTTGTCGAATTTCGTATGTTCCTGTCATGGTCACGGATTTTTGCTATGCACTATGATTCACACTATTATATCCTTACTGAACTTACATTTAGTACGAATGCACTAACCGAATTTTACGGGATGTAAACAAAATCTATGGGGAATGATATTGTCACAATTCATCTACGGATGTGCTAAACTACGTTAACAATTGTATTTTCATAGTGTTCCGAATTTTTTCAGCGTACCTACTTTTGTAGTATGTTTTTATATTTTTTGTGTGATGGATATGACAAAATCGATCAATAAACTCATTACCAGTACTACTACTAGTATGTTTTTATTTATTGTAAAATTTTTCTTTTCGATTTAGTCCTCGAACCCCGAATACTCACATAAATACGTCCTTGTATTGCCTGACAGGAAAAAATTTGTAAAACTAAACTCATTAAACTGCTTTGAATTATATATAGGGACATGTTGCATGAAATAGTGGACATGTGTGCCAAGAACTGACTGTAAAAATATTCTGTACTATTATAAAGTTGCATTCAAATAAACCAGATTTCTATCAATTGACAAGTTTGATGTTTAAAACACATTTGTTCTACATTTTACGAGACGTCGAAATAGTAGATCTCTTGACGATTTGATGACACTGCACTTGGTGAAAAATATTCATTTATCATATGAAAATTTAAATATGCAAATTTGTCAAGATCTGCAGTGAGATAAACATAAGTAGTACAGTAGTACAATGCGCCTAGGTGAAACGTATACGTTTGTATAAAGCCCAGGCATTACAAGTTGCGAAATCACAAAGACAACTCTATAAATGGCACATTTTATAGTAAAAATCCAACGTTGTAAAAATGTAGGAAAACTATTTAGATTTTTATGATCGTTTGATTATAGCATATAGCAATAAGTGTAAATCTATAATTTATATGAAGTACGAAAAATAATTATGAAGTGAATAACACGATCTTTAGGTTAAAAATGTAAAATGTCCTTTTGTAGTTGTTCTACATAGTTATGTGCACATCCATCTGGAGTTTGATGTAACATTATGCAGAATGTACTCTAATAATGCATAAAATTACAATTTAGGCTTTCCATTTGGGAATTGTTATATAAAACTTTGTTTGACTGTTGCTGTAGCAGATTCGTAGCGTGACGTACGCTGGTACTTATCTAATATCCACTTACTTGACTTCATTGAGCACTAGTGAAAAGAAATACGCAGAACGTCTTCTTTGTTCTTGTGCGCTGATACTTTTGTGTTTGTGATCCTGAAACTTGTCTAGTGACTTTTCAGAATAATAAAACGAATGGTTTAAGATTATGTCTGTGCAGCAGAATGTATAATTGACTCAATCTACTTTTAGTTCAACTTTTTACTTTCGCTATCTGTTCAACGGTGGACATACTGACATAGACATCCCTACACACAATCTACGTACCTACCTACGAGTAGTATGTAAATACTGTTGATATTTTACATCCCTACAACCGCTTTATCTCTAAGATGAAGCCTAGGCACAAATAAATGATTATTTATATTATATTATAATGCCCAGGTTCTTGTTGTGATATACATTTCGTGGGAAAGGCTATAATTCGAGATTTTACACTACTGGCATTTAATTTTCAGAGTAATAAATTAAGTTTGCGATTTCATAAATTATCCAAACCACCCGATAAATAGGTTGAAGAGGTTTCGTGTCAGAATACGCGGCTTCGAATGGGAGAAATGTTAACTTGAGTTGTGTTGACGTTGATTACAGAAATGTGCAAACTTTATCTTTCGCTGTAATGCCCTGCTGTCTGATATATAGGTACTTCATGCAGAAGAGTATACGTTTAAGCATTTTTACAGACTGTAATTATAGAGGCTGTGACAGGATCTCCATGTAAAGTGATATTACTGTGCTGCATTTTTCGAACGGAGACTCCATTACAGATACATAGTGCTACTGTGTTACTTTCTTGGTTTGGAAGATGGACTTTTCCATTTCTCAGGTTGTCACTTTGTTAAACATTTACATGCAAAAAAGGATTCACCTCATTTTCCACCATGCAAATTTACAAACAATGCTCAAAAGCCTGCTTGGGTAAAAATTAAGCTACAGGTGCACGCAGCTACACAAAAGGCAGGTACCCGTAATGTTTTAAATTGAATTCTTTCCTCCTGCATGGCCACTCATTGTCAGCCTAATAATGCAAATCTTACGAGTTTTTCATGTACACGCTCTTTTATTGTGTTTTTAATGCAACGCAATGCAAAGTGTGTGTAACACATTACGTTTAATGAATATCCTTGCGTGGCATTTCGTAGAACAAATATTTCTATTTTGCCCTCGTTACGAATGCAAAGTAAAAATATTTGTTTATTTTGAATAATTGTTCCAGTGATATCTTCTGAATTTTTTGACTTCATAATAATTACTAATAATACACCTTAGTACTTATTTAATTTCCAACTGACATTTTTCCTCGAGTTAATTATCGTACCACCACTGAAGTGCAGATTGCATACACAGTATCATTTGTTAATCTTAATGCAGTTATTTGTATTTTTGAATGCATATCGTGATTTTTCCTGCAGCTTTCATTTTTTTACTTTAAAGGTCAAAAATAAAATTGAAAGAGGTACAAACGAGTCAATCATGTCCATTCATGTGAATTGAACGATTGAACTAGATCACGAAGGGAATTCTGTCTTTGTTTCTTTTCTCAGGATATTATTATTGATATTAATTCATAAGTTGGTACTTATAAAGCAGTTGTAATATGAACCTGCAACGATGTATAACAAAACCGTCATCAAGATGGTGCCCTTCTAGTTATCAATGAAAAATGGCATGCTGCTATCCTATGCATTGGAAACTAGTAAACTGAATGCCTAATTAAGCTGATTTAAAAGATGGCATTTCAGATTATAAGATGAATAACTGATTAAAGCATTCCGTGCAGAGATAATTGGAATAAATTAAAAAACTTCATCTCTGCGGGAGAGCATGTAGCAGCGGCGTGGATACATGAGCAAGTAAGCCTGCCCTGCTCCTGATAACGCAAATATGCAACCAGTCTACTAATAAAATTGGACAATGATTTTAACACAGGAAAATGTTGAATTTCGCTTTTACCTGAAACGTCTCATCTTTATCTCATCCTCTCACAACATTAATGCAGATTTTCTGAGCAGGGGGAAATTAATGGTCCCAGTTGTTCTAGTTGATCTCTTTGCGTGCTTCATTTATTTTCTCGTTTTCAATCTGAGGAAAATAAGAAGGCTCGGATTATTCAAAACATCGCTAAAGTTTACCCTGGTTCTTGATTGGGTTTATATCATTTTTAATGGTTTATAAACATTTGCAAACGGATGTCATAAAGTATCACAACGAACTGTATTATTATGTACATAGGTAATATAATATAATCGGCGTGAAAGCAGATTTCACATCGCAGTTTATGTATTCCTTGTTGCTTTTCTTCTATTGTTGAAACAGCATTCAGGGGGGACTGTAGAAACTCTCAGATTTCCAAATACATTCTCCACATATATATGAAGCCCCCTGAAAGTCATGAATACCGATTGACCAATCTTAGTAGTTGGTCTTTCAATGAACCACTGGAATACTTTTACCAAGTTTGAAGCCGTTATCTCAAAAAACAACGTTCTTGAATTCAGACGGACAGACAGACACACAAGAACGATCCGTTCTTATATTAGTATCTTACGATACTTGATAATATAAGCCAGTTTGAAATTGACTGGTTGATTAGTTGACCAGCGTTTTCTCACCGGCATGACACGTCAATTCGTTTAGTGAGCAACTTATACATTGTATATTATTATATTTTATCTGCACACATGGCAAACACCTACCCTACACTAAAATTTTAAGACTGTGAATTTGCACGCAGCAGGTATGTATATTAATTGCAAAAACTGACTATGCCCAATATATTACACTCGAACGGGCAATCCTCTATATAATAAAAACAATAAGGAGCAGCAGCATAAGACCAGCTATTAGTATTTTATATTGTATTGCATACCAATACTTGGACGGTATACCAAGACGGTATATTATGTAAAGGGTCATGATATAATAATATAAAGTAATCTGTGTAGGCATATAGGCAATTCAGCCATTAGAATCAAATCAAATCAGGTTCATATTCCTTCATCATCATCATCTTCATCACCACGAACCCTTTACCCTGTGCAAGTTATGCATACAAGCACCTTCAACTCCACGGTTATCGGTTACTACATATATAAGTCATTATATAGTAATACCATTGTGTCTGACATAGCCCTGTAATAATTGGTAACTATAGTGAGAAAAGCAGTATCTCCACACTCTTCGAAGAAGCACTCCACTATTAGAAAAACAGCAGTAGCAGCAAATTTCAATTAATTTTACATAACCATCCAAATCATAATATAATCATGCAAGCGTCGTCTCATCGGCCAAAAACCGACCCAATCAAATGAGACTTTGATAGTTAAATGATTAATTCAATCGCTTACTGTTTTTTCAACGATTTTTTATTCTATAAAAGTGTATTATAATATATTAAATTATATTGCCCATACACTTCACCATTACGCCATTACGACCATCCTACCCAGTAATTAGAATTTATTTAATACATGTACGTACTAGTTAATGGTCAGTAAATATTCAGCATTCCGTCCCAACTAGTACAATATTAATACAACTATTGTATGGTAGGTGTATACAATGTACATACTTATAATGTACTTACTCTTAAGTATTTTGCGAATAATTGTCTTGTATACTCCTGGTGAAGCAGGGAATGTATTACTAAATTACTTATTACTAGTAAACTATGTACAAGTAAAACTACTTACATTATGTTGTGTGCGTTTTATCGACTTGTATTTTTTAATTCATTCTGTTCGATGTTCTGTTTGTTGCAGAATTGTAGTTCCATACGAATCAATTTATTACATATTGCTATAAGAGTTGTAGTATCGTTTGCATTTAATACAATAATAGTGTATTGTTTTGTAATTTATAGAGGAAGATCACATCTTCCTTCTTTTAGTAGTTAATAGTTAAATTGCTTTTGAATGGGTTGATTGTGTTAGTAAGAATAATACATGTACAGTGTGCATGTGCACAACTCTTGCCTCTATCTACTTATAGACGGAAAGGCTTTTATGGAAATGAATTGATGCAACTTACAATAATCTTTAAAGATACTTGTTGCGAAAGCTGTAGGATAAAGTAGGTATGCAAAATGGTATTCTTTATTATTATTAAAGCATTGTTAGTGATATAGCCGCTTACTTCGTTAGTTTCGCTTGCACAATGTTAAATTTGCAACTATACGTACCAAATTGGTAATAGTATTTATAAGTAACAGAGTATATGCATTAAATAGTTAACATCAATAGAATATGTTGGTAGAGATACAAAATGTGTGTTTAGTGTACATATTATATACTTTGCAGTGTATTGTGTGTGTAGTGTGTAGAATGCAAGTGTGACGCACCATTAAAGCAAAAACAGAATCTGGTCTGGTTTACCTTCCAAAACATCCTACCTGAGATTATTAATTGCCCGATCACTTCTCTTCTTCTTAAAGTCTTTTGCATTTTACGAGAGTCAACAGAGCAATCAAATCCACAGCAATAACAATAAGTGTAAAAGCCACATGGACAGATAACACTTATTTTGTGATCTGAATTGAGCCGCATCAAATTATCCTCTCAATAAATTCAATTCAAAGAGATTTTAAACCATTCGTAAATGAGAGTATATAAGTAACGTAAGAGAGTATCTAATATTTGGTAATGGGGGACTTCAGACATCTGCTATGCTACCAAGTCCCCGTAAATGTGGTAATTATACGTTTCGTGTGATACTAAAATAAAGTTGGGGCAATGCTACGCATTTTGCGAGCAGTTTACAGTTTTCAATGTAAATCTCCTTTGGAACCAACAATTCGTGTACATGCATGAATTTTTATGGCTTTTTCGGTAATCAGTTTAAGATTTCGTTTTGCTAGCCTGTCTAAAATCATAAAAATACGGTGATTAATATTTCGAAGTCTCCCATAGCCCTTTCATTTCTTTTTCATTACATTACATGTTGCTTGGGAGTGGAATACATTTGCATCAAGTTTGAAACCATTATCTCAAAGGTTTCTTTAATTATAGTGCATACAGACGGACAGACAGACAGACAACCCACTTGCATATAAGTATCTTACGATTCTTAATAAAGTAATAGTAATAATGTCGACAGTGCCGCACTAATCGGCGTGTAATACAAGCTCGAGATATGAAATCATATTGGATTATAATGAACTATAACTTTTAATAGTAATAGTAATTCTCTTGCGGTAAACAACAATTTTTCATCCTGTAGTGAATTGAACCAATTCCGCATATTATAACTATATTAACAATTTATGTAAAATATTTGTTTGGATGTAATTTGCCGTAAGAGATGTATTGTAGGCATAATGTGCACAATTACAAGTGCTCGCTATTATTCATGTCTTCCAATACCATGGCCTTTCTTTCAAAATGAAAATTTACACATGAAGTAGTAATTTGACAGCAAATTAGTCGCGTCAAGAACATACCTACTATATACTTCTCTTGTTTATATACATAACTAGTTAACTGTAGAGTATATCTGTACTTAAATTATACGACATAAATATTGTAGCGTGTTATATTACACTATTTTAAATTTTCTTCGCAGTAATAAGATCATAACTTTGTGAAGTTACATTAACAATTACAATAGTATTGAAAAGATTTCTAGATCACGAATGCGTTTATCCATGTAATGACTCAAGTGCTTGAGAATGTGGTTCGTCCAAGTAATAAAAAAGAGATAACAAAGTAATAATAATGTTTCATAGTTCAGTAGGTATGCAAATATCTCAGTTTTCAATAAATCCTACCTTCTCTTTCTCTCTGCACTGGTTCTTATCGTTCGTGCATTTCTTAACACCAGAAGCAACTCCGATCGCTAAAATGAAGTTGGGTGTGTTTTATACTTGAAAATCTTTCCAAGTGTCTGTTTTATGGACTGCTACGATCATTAAATGAGGAATTGCTTTTTTCACCATGGAATCCTGCTCTGGGGAAAATGTAGTCCCTGTGCGCGGACTTATAGCCCTGCATTAGTCTATAAGTATATAACATTATTGCAGGACAATTAGTTGAAAAAATTATTGTTACTTTTACTATAGTAGGTACGAATTATTAATTTAAATTTGAAACTTGATGATCTCACGGTCTCTGCAAATGCACGCAGATCATATTGTAAGTATTTAATGGACACAATTAACAGAAATGCAATAAATTATTTACAACTACATTATGGTGCTGACTACTGACTCTTATACGGCGTATTATTATTAATACGTTTGTATTTATTCATGTATTGTTTTGTTGTTGTTGTCGTTTGATTTTTAATGTCTAGAGTAGTCTACGCAGTAAATAGGGAGATACCTAATCACATATAATACGCAAAATTTACTACACACTATGTTCAGGCACGTATCTAGGGTTGCAATTTGGGGATTCACCCTGATGTGGGGTTTAAAGGTGCTCGACACGGTAAAAGAAGTTGATTTGAGGCCGAATGGCGAAAATAACCTGTTTTTCCGTCATTTGGAGGTGGGGAATATCTGTGACCCTATAAACACCCTAAATACGTACTTGACTGTCTTGATATGCATATATACAACAATAAATAACACTGCAATGCAATGCAAAAATAATACATTTGCAGGGCACTTAAACAGAAACTTGTCGCAAATGTAGACTATCTAATTGGAAGTCAGTTCTAATGTAATTATTAGCAATTTAAATACCAAATCAATTAAATCAGCGACTGGAACACTATGGCAATACCAATCAATTGGGATTATGACAGGGAATTTTCGTTTTTTTAAGCATTTTGTATATTGTTGGACTGACCAATTTGCAGGCTCCCTTTATCGGTGCATATATAAATAAAACACTTAATAGGAAAGAAAAAAATTGGGCAAGTTGCTAGGGGAAATAAGTGCATTAGTGGATTGAATTATAGCTACGTATGTGCATGTCTCAGGCAGGTTTTCGATTACTATAAGTGTTAGTGTTAACTGAAATTTTCCAATAGTGTTGGCTGTGTTACTGGGTTAGCAATGGTAGGTACCTGCTACATTATCACGTCTACTTCAACTTAAACACATTTTCTTAGATAATAGTATGTAGTTATAGTTACAGTGCAGTGGTTAGTATATCGAGTAGGTTCGCAACTCATTTAGCAACTTTGCGTGTTTCATTTAGTTGTATGGATGTAATTGTAGTGTGATGCGATAAGACCATTAAGTTGTGATAATAATACATCCAGACAGAATTTTAAATAGTATGTAGACGCTTGTGTATCGAATATCCATTTAATCAAGTCTTATTGATTATTATAACCAATTTTATACAGAACATTTTTATAGCACTCGGCACTTCACAACAATATAATTTTGTCAAGTTTTTTTACAACCTTAACGTTTTTAGCATGGAGTATCATGTACAGATATTATTCCACTTAAATTATATGGTGCACATAGGTGCTAGTAAAAATTCACACTTGAATTTAATGGAATACTTCTATAATATTTATTATACAGTAAACAGTTGTAGAATATCCGGGACATTTGCATACAGAAAGAACAGAACTCCGATATAATTCGTCTCCTGCACCTCTTGGAGCGGAGACATTTGGAATGTATAATTTTAAAGCTGAAATAGCAATGGTATATCTTGACTATTTTTCCAAAACATGTCATATTGTATTTTTTAAGAAAACTTGAGGCCCCGCCCGGAACAAATTACCATATCACATAAATGAATGGAAAAAAATCTTCGTTTTCATCATAAATCTTTTCCAGTAAACATTATACTAAAAAGGAATAAATGAACAAGTTTAAAAAATCAGTGCAAAAAATGTGCAAAGGAAAATGCAATGACACCAATTTAATACAATACCGAAAGGAATTAATTGCAAATAATATTTACAATATTATAATATAGCCTGTAATATAGCATTCTTTTATATAAGTAGTACGAACAAAATTATTTAAGCATTATTTTCTAACTGACAGACTTGAATTTAATTTTAATTCATGAAAAAATAACGCAAAATTTACATAATTTACAAAGTTATGTGGCATTATAAAATGCTTGAATATGTAGGAAATGTATTTTCTCAGTACGTACATCGTTATTGGTATCCTCATTGCTGAACTACAATATATATCAAGCGCATGCACTTCAAGATAATAAATTTTACTCTTAATATCAGTCTGTTATGTACCTAATTGAAGTTTAGCATAATTAGCTGTATTTGAACATTGTTTAAGCACGTTCGTAAATGTTTGAACATGTAGTTCAATTACATGGAGATAAATATACATTACAGAAACAAAACACAGAGAACAATAGAGCGCTTGCTTTTATTTTGTTTTAGTATTTCAATTGAAATGCGACAATGTGAAGTAGTAATTTAAATATTATATTTGGGTATTACAAGGGTAGATGTTACTTGAAAATGTTTAAGATGCACTGATCTACTTCCTGCTTGTCAATTCACGCTTGAATACATGACTGCCTATAACAAAAGGATTTTATAGCACGATTCGTTATAGTGGGCATGTGTTATGGCTCTAATGACTTTGAAGCTTCATGCCCGTTGATTAAATGCACCACAAAATTGCAAATAGACGAAATACATTGACAGAACTAGTTTCCATTTAAAGACAATCTCTGTGTTCTTCTCAATTCATAAAAACTATTTTCGCCTTGCTCTAGAAATAAAAATAAGCATTTTCCATTTGTGCACTATATTCCTTTTTTATTGCTCCCTGGCCACACATACACACTTACCTAAAGATTACTACATACTAAACACTTGCTCATTCAAACCACATTCACTTTTGAAATAATCTTGTGTTCCATCTTCATAATATATTCCAACATTCTCCAACTTGGTTAAAAATTGACGAATGCAAAACTGACGGTTTTTCCAAAGTGCAATTAAACATTGCCCAGCACACACACATCTCTTGAAGATGGATTGAGATGAAATAAGAACAGAGACAGAAGTAAGCGAACCACACTGAAATTAATTACCTGGAGAAAACCTGGAATATCAATGTCAATCTAGAATGCAGACAAGAATGTTCAGTATTTGACTCCTTTAAACACATTATCATACTCTGACAGATTTTTTCTGCCTTGTTGTGTCAGCATACAAATATCACGTAATGTCATATTAGCCCCATCATAATACTACAATCAAGATCAAGTCGGGGAACACATGCAGACAACATGTTATAGAAATGCATGGAGGTAATACATTACTCTTGCATTAACATTATTGTTACATAAGGTTCCATAGAATGCAGAGTGCGCAGTATACCTCTCACTAAATACTTACTAAACACTACAAGATCAGCCCAGTCAAGTCAAAACGGGTAAGGTAAAGTCAGAGCAGCTATAGTTAACAATAAGTGAGTGATAACAGCTCACTGTTTATAACAAGGGCGATGATGATGCTGTGGCATTAAACTTGCACAAAAGTAGGCCCATTACATGTGAACAAGGACAGCTTTTTCGGCAGTTAGCATAATTAGTCGGGCTCTTTGGAAACCATCTGTTGATTTTGATTAGCTATCTTCCCCATGGGTTTCCACATTAACATTATTATGTGTCAGCCTGCTATGCTCATAATATACACACCACTCCAGACCACTTTACAAACCGAGATGCTTTATTGTATGCTTAAGCCTAAAAGTGCCTTTAAGAGTAAGAGTCATCTTCCAAAGAGCTATACGAGCTTTTGCTACGTAGAAGGTAGGTACTGTATATATTATTATGATTGTTATTAGTATGTCCCAGTAGTAGGTTCTTCTCTCTGGACAACTGACAAATATTTATGTGTTTCTGTCCTTTTACACGAAATGAAACTTACACTTAAAATATAGAGCAGTGTTTCCACAATTTTTCTGCATTGCTAATCAATCCACAAACTGGAGCATCACAAAACTTTACTACTCTCGAGTCAGGTAACATTGTTATGGTGGCAGCACCTATATTATAAAATAAACTCAGACAGACAGCTACCCTGATAGATAAGAAAGCTGCGCGTTTACTTTGTACCTGTATACATACACTACTACTTTTATTTATTGTTCGTAGTGTTGGAATAATATGACTTTGAAATAAAAATTCTTGCTAATAGCCTATGAAAATTCCACGCCGCGATGCGTTGTGTTGACGTCGTATGCACAATACTAAAAAGTTTTATATAGCTTTATGTCTTGTGTCCCCAGGCAAAAAAAATTCTGATATATTAGGTGCCCGACTTTCTGTATCTTTTCAACTCTACTTTAAGTTATGACTCTTTCAGTTTCAGAACGTTCAGACTATATTGTTCGATATTTGATGTTTTATTAACGCAGAATACCAGATTGCTGTACAAAAATGCGAATCAACTTTTAAAGCGTTAAAATTGCACTTAGCCAGTGTACTATGTAAATATTAGAACTATATCTTTACAATTTTATTATCGTCTCATGTCTCCAGAAGTTGTAAAAATTTTAAACATGTACACATCGTAATGATATTTGAGTTAATTAATAATAAGCTATTGTGGCTAAGTATGTGGTCGGTTGATTTATGTAGATTCATATTTATGTTTGTTTACATTGGAAGTTTTTCTTTGAAAAATCCATGATTACATTTACATATTAAATATCACAGTCGTTACGAAAGAAATAGGAAAAGACAAGTTTAGGAGGAAAAATTGCATCGTTGGTACAAATAATGCAACAAGCAAATAGTAATTAATGGCTTTTATTTAAATCCTGCTACTTTAAATTGCTTATGCCTCTTAAAAATATTTCTTTTACCTATTTAATATGAATTTGCCTATTTATCTTGATTCTGCTATTAAATATTATTTTAC